>CM050930.1:19571445-19803724 GCA_027742785.1 Vigna reflexopilosa | reverse complement strand
TTTCTTTATGTTCCCATTGACAACATTTCTGTATTTCCGAATCGTTCTATCCAAAAATTGTTCATGGATGCCACTTAGAGGTTTTTTCTTACAAGAAAAAAAGAATTTTTGAATGAGCATTACTCTTGTTTCTAAAGGTTCTTAGAAAGTTTTACCATTGTTATGAAAAATCTATAGTCACAAATGTTTTTAGCTTTTTAATCTAAATTTTTATGAGTAAAAAAATGGGAAAATATTAGGTGAATAAGAAGAAAAAGTAATCGGAAAAGGGATTTCAAAGTTAATTAATATAGGAGGTCATATTGTTCTACTTTCTAAAGGGAAAATACCTTTTTAAATGAATTAATAATTTTTGTTAAACAAGTGTTATCTTATTTATTCATATTTCTAGTAACTGAGTATACTTTTTTGGAGAACAAATCGAGAGAATTATATTCTTTTTATAACATATAAAAAAAGTAATAGTCTTATAAGATAACCGATATGTATTATGTTGGAGAAGTCCCACATAAATTTATAGGAGTTTAAATTGTTCACCTTTTTAAAGGGAAAATATCTTTTTAAATGAATTAATATTTTTTGTTAAAAGAGTATTATCTTATTTATTCATATTTCTAGTAACTAAGTATACGTTTTTAGAGAAGAAAACAAGAGAATAATATCCTTATGATAACATATAAAAAAAGTAAAACGCTAATAAGATAAGCGATATATATTGTGTTAGAGAAGTTCCACATCGACTAAAGATAAGACTAATTTATAGTATATATATTATTGCACACCTTACCTTACAAGCTGGTCTTGTGAGGTTAAGTTAGGCTTAAAACCAACTTAATTTAGAATATACACATGGTTAATTTACAGTATATATTTCGGTACAAACCTCACTTTACAAGCCAGGTTTGTATATTAATCCCTTTTTTTTATATTTCTTTATGTTCCCATTGACAAAACTTTCTGTATTTTCCAATCATTCTATCCAAAAATTGTTCATGGATGCCATTTAGACGTTTTTTATTACAAGAAAAAAAGAATTTTTGAATGAACATTACTCTTGAATCTAAATGTTCTTATGAAGTTATAGCATTGTTATGAATAATCTATAGTCACATATGTTTTAAGATTTTTAATCTAAATTATTTTATAAGTAAAAAAATTGGAAAAATAGTAGGTGAATATGAAGAAAAAGTAATCGGAAGAGAGATTTGAAGTAAATTAATATATGAGGTCATATTGTTCTACTTTTTAAAGGGAAAATACCTTTTTAAATGAAATATTGTTTTTTGTTAAACAAGTATTATCTTATTTATTCATATTTCAAGTAACTAAGTATACTTTTTAAAGAATAAAACGAGAGAATAATATCCTTTTGATAACACATAAAAAAAGTGATACTCTTATAAGATAAGCGATATATATTCTGTTGGAGAAGTCTCACATTCGCAAAAGATAAGACTAATTTATAGTATATATTTTGTTGCACACCTTACCGCACAAGCTGGTCTTTGAGGTTGAGTTACGCTTAAAACCAACATAATTTAGAATATACATGTGGTTAATTTACAATATATATTTGGGTGCAAGCTTCACTTTCCAAGCTAGTTTTGTATATTTTTCCCTTTTTTTATATTTCTTTATGTGCCCATTGACAACACTTTCTGTATTTTCCAATCATTCTATCCAAAAATTGTTCATGGATGCCACTTAGACGTTTTTTCATACAAGAATAAAAGAATTTTTGAATGAGCATTACTCTTGAATCTAAATGTTCTTAGAAAGTTTGTGCATTGTTATGAAAATCTATAGTCACTAATATTTTTAGCTTTTTAATTTGAATTTTTATATGAGTAAAAAAATGGAAATAATATTAGGTGAATGTGAAGAAAAAGTAATCGGAAAAGGGATTTCAAGTTAATTAATATAGGAGGTCATATTGTTCTACTTTTTAAAGGAATTTTTTTTTTAAATGAATTATTAATTTTTGTTAAACAAGTGTTATGTTATTTATTCATATTTATAGTAACTAAGTATACTTTTTTAGAGAATAAAATGAGAGAATTATATCCTTTTCATAACATATAAAAAAAGTAATACTCTTGTAACATAACCGATATATGTTATGTTGGAGAAGTCCCACATCGACTAAAGATAAGACTAATTTTTAGTATATATATTATTGCACACCTTACCTTACAAGCTGGTCTTGTGATGTTGAGTTAGGCTTAAAACCAACTTAATTTAGAATATACACATGGTTAATTTACAGTATATGTTTCAGTGCAAACCTCACTTTACAAGCCAGTTTTGTACATTAATCCCTTTTTTTTATATTTCTTTATGTTCCCATTGACAACACTTTCTGTATTTTGCAATCATTCTATCCAAAAATTGTTCATGGATGCCATTTAGACGTTTTTTATTACAAGAAAAAAAGAATTTTTGATTGAACATTACTCTTGAATCTAAATGTTCTTATAAAGTTCTAGCATTGTTATGAATAATCTATAGTCACATATGTTTTAAGATTTTTAATCTAAATTATTTTATAAGTAAAAAAATTGGAAAAATAGTAGGTGAATAAGAAGAAAAAGTAATCGGAAGAGAGATTTGAAGTTAATTAATATATGAGGTCATATTGTTCTACTTTTTAAAGGGAAAATACCTTTTTAAATGAATTAATAATTTTTGTTAAACAAGTGTTATCTTATTTATTCATATTTCTAGTAACTAAGTATACTTTTTTAGAGAATAAAACGAGAGAATTATATCCTTTTTATAACATATAAAAAAAGTTATATTCTTATAAGATAACCAATATATATTATGTTGGAGAAGACCCACATCGAAGAAAGATAAGACAAATATATAATATATATTTTTTTGCACACCTTACCTTACAAGCTGGTCTTGTGAAGTTGAGTTAGGCTTAAAACCAACTTAATTTAGAATATACACATGGTTAATTTACAATATATATTTGGGTGCAAATCTCACTTTACAAGCAAATTTTTTACATTAATCCCTTTTTTTTTATATTTTTTTATGTTCCCATTGTCAACACCTTCTGTATCTACATATCACTCTATCCAAAAATTGTTAATTGATGCCACTTAGACGTTTTTTCTCACAAGAAAAAAAGAATTTTTGAATGAGGATTACTCTTGAATCTAAATGTTCTTAGAAACTTTTACCATTGTTATGAAAATCTATATTCACTAATATTTTTAGATTTTTAATCTAAATTTTTTTATGAGTAAAAAGCTGGAAAAAATAGTAGGTAAATATGAAGAAAAAGTAATCGGAAAAGGGATTTCAAGTTAATTAATATAGGAGGTCATATTGTTTTACTTTTTAAAAGGAAAATACCTTTTTAAATGAATTAATATCCTTTTGATAACATATAAAAAAAGTATTACTCTTATAAGATAAGCGATATATATTGTGTTGGAGAAGTCTCACATCGACTAAAGATAAGACTAATTTTTAGTATATATTTTTCTGCACACCTTAGCTTACAAGCTGGTTTTGTGAGGTTGAGTTAGACTTAAAACCAACTTAATTTAGAATATTCATGTAGTTAATTTACAGTATATATTTGGGTGCAGGCCTCACCTTACAAGCCAGCTTTGTAAATTAATCCTTTTTTTTATATTTCTTTATGTTCCCATTGATAGCACTTGTTGTATTTTCCATTCATTTTATCCAAAAATTGTTCATGGTTGCCACTTAAACGTTTTTTTTTATGAGAAAAAAATAAATTTTGAATGAGCATTACTCTTGAATCTAAATGTTCATTGAATGTTTTAGCATTTTTATGGAAAATATATAGTCACTAATGTTTTTAACTTTTTAATCTAAATTTTTATATGATTAAAAAAATGGAAAAAATATAAGGTGAATATGTAGAAAAAGTAATCGGAAAATGGATTTGAAGCTAATTAATATAGGAGGTTAAATTGTTCAACTTTTTAAAGGCAAAATACCTTTCTAAATGAAATAATATTTTTTGTTCAACAAGTATTATCTAATTTATTCATATTACTAGTAACTAACAATACTTTTTTAGAGCATAAAATGAGAGAATAATATCCTTTTGATAAAATATAAAAATAGTAATCCTCTTCTAAGATAAGCGATATATATTGTGTCGGAGAAGTCCCACATTGACTAAAGATAAGACAAAAATATAGTATATATTGTGTTGCACACCTTACCTTACAAGCTGGCCTTGTGAGGTTGAGTTAGGCTTAAATCCAACTTAATTTGGAATATACACATCGTTAATTTACATTATATATTTGGGTACAAACCTCACCTTACAAGCCAGTTTTGTACATTAATCCCTTTTTTTATCTTTTTTTATGTTCCCATTGACAACACTTTCTATATTTTCTTACAAGGAAAAATAATTTTTGAATGAGCATTACTCTTGAATCTAAATGTTCTTAGAAAGTTTTAGCATTGTAATGAAAAATCTATAGTCACATGTGATTTTAGATTTTTAATATAAATTTTGTAATGAGTAAAAAAATGGAAACAATATTAGGTGAATATGAAGAAAAAGTAATCAGAAAAGGGATTTGAAGTTAATAAATACAGGAGGTCATACTCTTCTACTTTTTAAAGGGAAAATACCTTTTTAAATGAATTAATAATTTTTGTTAAACAAGTATTATCTTATTTATTCATATTTCTAGTAACTAAGTATAATTTTTTAGATAATAAAATGAGAGAATAATATCCTTTTGATAACATATAAAAAAAGTAACACTCTTAAAAGATAAGCGATATATATTGTGTTAGAGAAGTCTCAAATATACTAAAGGTAAGACTAATTTATAGTATATATTTTGTTGCACACCTTACCTTACAAGCTGGTTTTGTGAGGTTGAGTTAGGCTTCATACCAACTTAATTTAGAATATTCACGTGGTTAATTTAGAGTATATATTTGGGTGCAAACCTCACCTTACAAGCTAGTTTTGTACATTCATCCTTTTTTTTATATTTCTTTATGTTCCCATTGACAACACTTGCTGTATTTTCCAATCGTTCTATCAAAAAATTGTTCATGGATACCACTTAGTCGTTTGTTCTTAGGAGAAAAAAAGAATTTTTGAATGAGCATTACTCTTGCATCTAAATTTTCTTAGAAAGTTTTAGAATTTTTATTGAAAATATATTGTCACTAATGTTTTTTTCTTTGTGATCTAAATTTTTATATGAGTAAAAATATGGAAACAATATTATGTGAATATGTAGAAAAAGTAATCGGAAAATGGATTTGAGGCTAATTAATATCGGAGGTCAAATTGTTCAACTTTTTAAAGTGAAAATACCTTATTAAATGAATTAATATTTTTTGTTAAAAGAGTATTATCTTATTTATTCATATTTCTAGTAACTAAGTATACCTTTTTAGAGAAGAAAACAAGAGAATAATATCCTTTTGATAACATATAAAAAAAGTAATACTCTTATAAGATAAACAATATATATTGTGTTGGAGAAGTCCCAAATCGACTAAACATAAGACAAATATATAGTATATATTTTGTTGCACACCTTACCTTACAAGCTGGTCTTGTGAGGTTGAGTTAGACTTAAAATCAACTTAATTTAGAATATTCACGTGGTTAATTTATATTTTATATCTGGGTGCAGACTAAACCTTACAAGCCAGTTTTGTACATTAATCCCCTTTTTTTTATATTTCTTTCTGTTCCCATTGACAACACTTGCTGTATTTTCCAATCATTCTATCAAAAAATTGTTCATGGATGCCACTTAGTCGTTTTTTCTTAAGAGAAAAAAAGAATTTTTGAATGAGCATTACTCTTGAATCTAAATGTTCTTAGAAAGTTTTAGCATTTTTATTGAAAATATATTGTCACTAATGTTTTTATTTTTTTATTCTAAATTTTTATATGAGTAAAAAAATGGAAACAATATTACGTGAATATGTAGAAAAAGTAATCGGAAAATGGATTTGAGGCTAATTAATATCGGAGGTCAAATTGTTCAACTTTTTAAAGGGAAAATACCTTATTAAATGAATTAATATTTTTTGTTAAAAGGGTATTATCTTATTTATTCATATTTCTAGTAACTAAGTATACCTTTTTAGAGAAGAAAACAAGAGAATAATATCCTTTTGATAACATATAAAAAAAGTAATACTCTTATAAGATAAACAATATATATTGTGTTGGAGAAGTCCCACATCGACTAAAGATAAAACAAATATATAGTATATATTTTGTTGCACTCCTTGCCTTACAAGCTGGTCTTGTGAGGATGAATTAGGCTTAAAACCAACTTAATCTAGAATATTCACGTGGTTAATTTATAGTATATATTGGGGTGCATACCTCACCTTACAAGCAAGTTTTGTACATTAATCCCTTTTTCTTTATATTTCTTTATGTTCCCATTGACAACACTTGCTGTATTTTCCAATCATTCTATCAAAAAATTGTTCATGGATGCCACTTAGTCGTTTTTTCTTAAGAGAAAAAAAGAATTTTTGAATGAGCATTACTCTTGAATCTAAATGTTCTTAGAAAGTTTTAGCATTTTTATTGAAAATATGTTATCACTAAAGTTTTATTCGTTTTAATCTAAATTTTTATATGAGTAAAAAAATGGAAACAATATTACGTGAATATGTGGAAAAAGTAATCGGAAAATGGATTTGAAGCTATTTAATATCGGAGGTCAAATTGTTCAACTTTTTAAAGGGAAAATACCTTATTAAATGAATTAATATTTTTTGTTAAAAGGGTATTATCTTATTTATTCATATTTCTAGTAACTAAGTATACCTTTTTAGAGAAGAAAACAAGAGAATAATATCCTTTTGATAACATATAAAAAAAGTAATACTCTTATAAGATAAACAATATATATTGTGTTGGAGAAGTCCCACATCGACTAAAGATAAAACAAATATATAGTATATATTTTGTTGCACTCCTTGCCTTACAAGCTGCTCTTGTGAGGATGAATTAGGCTTAAAACCAACTTAATCTAGAATATTCACGTGGTTAATTTATAGTATATATTTGGGTGCAGACCTCACCTTACAAGCAAGTTTTGTACATTAATCCCTTTTTCTTTATATTTCTTTATGTTCCCATTGACAACACTTGCTGTATTTTCCAATCATTCTATCAAAAAATTGTTCATGGATGCCACTTAGTCGTTTTTTCTTAAGAGAAAAAAAGAATTTTTGAATGAGCATTACTCTTGAATCTAAATGTTCTTAGAAAGTTTTAGCATTTTTATTGAAAATATGTTATCACTAAAGTTTTATTCGTTTTAATCTAAATTTTTATATGAGTAAAAAAATGGAAACAATATTACGTGAATATGTGGAAAAAGTAATCGGAAAATGGATTTGAAGCTATTTAATATCGGAGGTCAAATTGTTCAACTTTTTAAAGGGAAAATACCTTATTAAATGAATTAATATTTTTTGTTAAAAGAGTATTATCTTATTTATTCATATTTCTAGTAACGAAGTATACCTTTTTAGAGAAGAAAACATGAGAATAATATCCTTTTGATAACATATAAAAAAAGTAATACTCTTATAAGATAAGAAATATATATTGTGTTGGAGAAGTCCTAAATCGCCTAAAGATAAGACAAATATATAGTATATATTTTGTTGCACAGCATACTTTACAAGCTGGTCTTGTGAGGTTGAGTTAGGCTTAAAACCAACTTAATTTAGAATATTCACATGGTTAATTTAGAGTTTATATTTGGGTGCAGACCAAACCTTACAAGCCAGTTTTTTACATTAATCCCCTTTTTTTTATATTTCTTTATGTTCCCATTGAGAACACTTGCTGTATTTTCCAATCTTTCTATCAAAAAATTGTTCATGGATGCACTTAGTCGTTTTTTCTTACGAGAAAAAAAGAATTTTTGAATGAGCATTACTCTTGAATCTAAATGTTCTTAGAAAGTTTTAGCATTTTTATTGAAAATATATTGTCACTAATGTTTTTATTTTTTTATTCTAAATTTTTATATGAGTAAAAAAATGGAAACAATATTACGTGAATATGTAGAAAAAGTAATCGGAAAATGGATTTGAGGCTAATTAATATCGGAGGTCAAATTGTTCAACTTTTTAAAGGGAAAATACCTTATTAAATGAATTAATATTTTTTGTTAAAAGGGTATTATCTTATTTATTCATATTTCTAGTAACTAAGTATACCTTTTTAGAGAAGAAAACAAGAGAATAATATCCTTTTGATAACATATAAAAAAAGTAATACTCTTATAAGATAAACAATATATATTGTGTTGGAGAAGTCCCACATCGACTAAAGATAAAAGAAATATATAGTATATATTTTGTTGCACTCCTTGCCTTACAAGCTGGTCTTGTGAGGATGAATTAGGCTTAAAACCAACTTAATTTAGAATATTCACGTGGTTAATTTATAGTATATATTTGGGTGCAGACTAAACCTTACAAGCCAGTTTTGTACATTAATCCCCTTTTTTTTTATATTTCTTTATGTTCCCATTGAGAACACTTGCTGTATTTTCCAATCGTTGTATCAAAAAATTGTTCATGGATGCACTTAGTCGTTTTTTCTTACGAGAAAAAAAGAATTTTTGAATGAGCATTACTCTTGAATCTAAATGTTCTTAGAAAGTTTTAGCATTTTTATTGAAAATATGTTATCACTAAAGTTTTATTCGTTTTAATCTAAATTTTTATATGAGTAAAAAAATGGAAACAATATTACGTGAATATGTGGAAAAAGTAATCGGAAAATGGATTTGAAGCTATTTAATATCGGAGGTCAAATTGTTCAACTTTTTAAAGGGAAAATACCTTATTAAATGAATTAATATTTTTTGTTAAAAGGGTATTATCTTATTTATTCATATTTCTAGTAACTAAGTATACCTTTTTAGAGAAGAAAACAAGAGAATAATATCCTTTTGATAACATATAAAAAAAGTAATACTCTTATAAGATAAACAATATATATTGTGTTGGAGAAGTCCCACATCGACTAAAGATAAAACAAATATATAGTATATATTTTGTTGCACTCCTTGCCTTACAAGCTGCTCTTGTGAGGATGAATTAGGCTTAAAACCAACTTAATCTAGAATATTCACGTGGTTAATTTATAGTATATATTTGGGTGCAGACCTCACCTTACAAGCAAGTTTTGTACATTAATCCCTTTTTCTTTATATTTCTTTATGTTCCCATTGACAACACTTGCTGTATTTTCCAATCATTCTATCAAAAAATTGTTCATGGATGCCACTTAGTCGTTTTTTCTTAAGAGAAAAAAAGAATTTTTGAATGAGCATTACTCTTGAATCTAAATGTTCTTAGAAAGTTTTAGCATTTTTATTGAAAATATGTTATCACTAAAGTTTTATTCGTTTTAATCTAAATTTTTATATGAGTAAAAAAATGGAAACAATATTACGTGAATATGTGGAAAAAGTAATCGGAAAATGGATTTGAAGCTATTTAATATCGGAGGTCAAATTGTTCAACTTTTTAAAGGGAAAATACCTTATTAAATGAATTAATATTTTTTGTTAAAAGAGTATTATCTTATTTATTCATATTTCTAGTAACTAAGTATACCTTTTTAGAGAAGAAAACATGAGAATAATATCCTTTTGATAACATATAAAAAAAGTAATACTCTTATAAGATAAGAAATATATATTGTGTTGGAGAAGTCCTAAATCGCCTAAAGATAAGACAAATATATAGTATATATTTTGTTGCACAGCATACTTTACAAGCTGGTCTTGTGAGGTTGAGTTAGGCTTAAAACCAACTTAATTTAGAATATTCACATGGTTAATTTAGAGTTTATATTTGGGTGCAGACCAAACCTTACAAGCCAGTTTTTTACATTAATCCCCTTTTTTTTATATTTCTTTATGTTCCCATTCAGAACACTTGCTGTATTTTCCAATCTTTCTATCAAAAAATTGTTCATGGATGCACTTAGTCGTTTTTTCTTACGAGAAAAAAAGAATTTTTGAATGAGCATTACTCTTGAATCTAAATGTTCTTAGAAAGTTTTAGCATTTTTATTGAAAATATATTGTCACTAATGTTTTTATTTTTTTATTCTAAATTTTTATATGAGTAAAAAAATGGAAACAATATTACGTGAATATGTAGAAAAAGTAATCGGAAAATGGATTTGAGGCAAATTAATATCGGAGGTCAAATTGTTCAACTTTTTAAAGGGAAAATACCTTATTAAATGAATTAATATTTTTTGTTAAAAGGGTATTATCTTATTTATTCATATTTCTAGTAACTAAGTATACCTTTTTAGAGAAGAAAACAAGAGAATAATATCCTTTTGATAACATATAAAAAAAGTAATACTCTTATAAGATAAACAATATATATTGTGTTGGAGAAGTCCCACATCGACTAAAGATAAAAGAAATGTATAGTATATATTTTGTTGCACTCCTTGCCTTACAAGCTGGTCTTGTGAGGATGAATTAGGCTTAAAACCAACTTAATCTAGAATATTCACGTGGTTAATTTATAGTATATATTTGGGTGCAGACTAAACCTTACAAGCCAGTTTTGTACATTAATCCCCTTTTTTTTTATATTTCTTTATGTTCCCATTGAGAACACTTGCTGTATTTTCCAATCGTTGTATCAAAAAATTGTTCATGGATGCACTTAGTCGTTTTTTCTTACGAGAAAAAAAGAATTTTTGAATGAGCATTACTCTTGAATCTAAATGTTCTTAGAAAGTTTTAGCATTTTTATTGAAAATATATTGTCACTAATGTTTTTATTTTTTTTTCTAAATTTTTATATGAGTAAAAAAATGGAAACAATATTACGTGAATATGTAGAAAAAGTAATCGGAAAATGGATTTGAGGCTAATTAATATCGGAGGTCAAATTGTTCAACTTTTTAAAGGGAAAATACCTTATTAAATGAATTAATATTTTTTGTTAAAAGGGTATTATCTTATTTATTCATATTTCTAGTAACTAAGTATACCTTTTTAGAGAAGAAAACAAGAGAATAATATCCTTTTGATAACATATAAAAAAAGTAATACTCTTATAAGATAAACAATATATATTGTGTTGGAGAAGTCCCACATCGACTAAAGATAAAACAAATATATAGTATATATTTTGTTGCACTCCTTGCCTTACAAGCTGGTCTTGTGAGGATGAATTAGGCTTAAAACCAACTTAATCTAGAATATTCACGTGGTTAATTTATAGTATATATTTGGGTGCAGACCTTACCTTACAAGCAAGTTTTGTACATTAATCCCTTTTTCTTTATATTTCTTTATGTTCCCATTGACAACACTTGCTGTATTTTCCAATCATTCTATCAAAAAATTGTTCATGGATGCCACTTAGTCGTCTTTTCTTAAGAGAAAAAAAGAATTTTTGAATGAGCATTACTCTTGAATCTAAATGTTCTTAGAAAGTTTTAGCATTTTTATTGAAAATATGTTATCACTAAAGTTTTATTCGTTTTAATCTAAATTTTTATATGAGTAAAAAAATGGAAACAATATTACGTGAATATGTGGAAAAAGTAATCGGAAAATGGATTTGAAGCTATTTAATATCGGAGGTCAAATTGTTCAACTTTTTAAAGGGAAAATACCTTATTAAATGAATTAATATTTTTTGTTAAAAGAGTATTATCTTATTTATTCATATTTCTAGTAACTAAGTATACCTTTTTAGAGAAGAAAACAAGAGAATAATATCCTTTTGATAACATATAAAAAAAGTAATACTCTTATAAGATAAGCAATATATATTGTGTTGGAGAAGTCCCAAATCGACTAAAGATAAGACAAATATATAGTATATATTTTGTTGCACAGCATACTTTACAAGCTGGTCTTGTGAGGTTGAGTTAGGCTTAAAACCAACTTAATTTAGAATATTCACATGGTTAATTTAGAGTTTATATTTGGGTGCAGACCTCACCTTGCAAGTCAGTTTTTTACATTAATCCCTTTTTCTTTATATTTCTTTATGTTCCCATTGACAACACTTGCTGTATTTTCCAATCATTCTATCAAAAAATTGTTCATGGATGCCACTTAGTCGTTTTTTCTTACGAGAAAAAAAGAATTTTTGAATGAGCATTACTCTTGAATCTAAATGTTCTTAGAAAGTTTTAGCATTTTTATTGAAAATATGTTATCACTAAAGTTTTATTCTTTTTAATCTAAATTTTTATATGAGTAAAAAAATGGAAACAATATTACGTGAATATGTGGAAAAAGTAATCGGAAAATGGATTTGAAGCTATTTATTATCGGAGGTCAAATTGTTCAACTTTTTAAAGGGAAAATACCTTATTAAATGAATTAATATTTTTTGTTAAAAGAGTATTATCTTATTTATTCATATTTCTAGTAACTAAGTATACCTTTTTAGAGAAGAAAACAAGAGAATAATATCCTTTTGATAACATATAAAAAAAGTAATACTCTTATAAGATAAGCAATATATATTGTGTTGGAGAAGTCCTAAATCGACTAAAGATAAGACAAATATATAGTATATATTTTGTTGCACAGCATACTTTACAAGCTGGTCTTGTGAGGTTGAGTTAGGCTTAAAACCAACTTAATTTAGAATATTCACATGGTTAATTTAGAGTTTATATTTGGGTGCAGACCAAACCTTACAAGCCAGTTTTTTACATTAATCCCCATTTTTTTATATTTCTTTATGTTCCCATTGAGAACACTTGCTGTATTTTCCAATCTTTCTATCAAAAAATTGTTCATGGATGCACTTAGTCGTTTTTTCTTACGAGAAAAAAAGAATTTTTGAATGAGCATTACTCTTGAATCTAAATGTTCTTAGAAAGTTTTAGCATTTTTATTGAAAATATATTGTCACTAATGTTTTTATTTTTTTATTCTAAATTTTTATATGAGTAAAAAAATGGAAACAATATTACGTGAATATGTAGAAAAAGTAATCGGAAAATGGATTTGAGGCTAATTAATATCGGAGGTCAAATTGTTCAACTTTTTAAAGGGAAAATACCTTATTAAATGAATTAATATTTTTTGTTAAAAGGGTATTATCTTATTTATTGATATTTCTAGTAACTAAGTATACCTTTTTAGAGAAGAAAACAAGAGAATAATATCCTTTTGATAACATATAAAAAAAGTAATACTCTTATAAGATAAGCAATATATATTGTGTTGGAGAAATCCTAAATCGACTAAAGATAAGACAAATATATAGTATATATTTTGTTGCACAGCATACTTTACAAGCTGGTCTTGTGAGGTTGAGTTAGGCTTAAAACCAACTTAATTTAGAATATTCACATGGTTAATTTAGAGTTTATATTTGGGTGCAGACCAAACCTTACAAGCCAGTTTTTTACATTAATCCCTTTTTTTTTTATATTTCTTTATGTTCCGATTGAGAACACTTGCTGTATTTTCTAATCGTTCTATCAAAAAATTGTTCATGGATGCCACTTAGACGTTTTTTCTTACGAGAAAAAAAGAATTTTTCAATGAGCATTACTCTTGAATCTAAATGTTCTTAGAAAGTTTTAGCATTTTTATTGAAAATATATTGTCACTAATGTTATTATCTTTTTAATCTAAATTTTTATATGAGTGAAAAAATGGAAACAATATTAAGTGAATATGTAGAAAAAGTAATCGGAAAATGGATTTGAGGCTAATTAATATCGGAGGTCAAATTGTTTAACTTTTTAAAGGGAAAATACCTTATTAAATGAATTAATATTTTTTTTAAAAGGGTATTATCTTATTTTTTCATATTTCTAGTAACTAAGTATACTTTTTAAGAGAAGAAAACAAGAGAATAATATTCCTTTTGATAACATATCAAAAAAGTAATACTCTTATAAGATAAACAATATATATTGTGTTGGAGAAGTCCCACATCGACTAAAGATAAGACTAATTTATAGTATATATTTTTATGCAGATCTTACCTTACAAGCTGGTCTTGTGAGGTGGAGGTAGGCTTAAAACCGACTTAATTTAGAATATACACATGGTTAGTTTATAGTATATATTTGGGTGCAGACCTCACCTTACAAGCCAGTTTTGTACATTAATCCTTTTTTTTATATGTCTGTATGTTCCGATTGACAAAACTATCTGTATTTTTGTATTTTCCAATCGTTGTATTCAAAAATTTTTCATGGATGCTATGTAGACATTTTTTCTTACAAGAAAAAAAGAATTTTTGAATGAGCATTACTCTTGAATCAAAATGTTCTTATAAAGTTTTAGCATTGTTATGAAAAATCTATAGTCACTAATGTTTTTAGCTTTTTAATCTAACTTTTTATGAGTAAAAAAATGGAAAAAGTATTACGTGAATATGAAGAAAAAGTAATCGGAAAAGGGATTTGAAGTTAATTAATATATATAGGAGGTCATATTGTTATACTTTTTAAAGGGAAAATACCTTTTTAAATGAATTAATAATATTTGTTAAACAAGTATTATCCTATTTATTCATATTTCTAGTAACTAAGTGTACTTTTTAAGAGAATAATATCCTTTTGATAACATATAAAAAAAGGAATACTGTTATAAGGTAGGCAAAATATATTGTGTTGGAGAAGTCTCACATCGACTAAAGATAAGACAAATATATAGTATATATTTTGTTGCACACCTTACCTTAGAAGATCCTCTTGTGAGGTTAAGTTAGGCTAAAAAAAAACTTAATTTAGAATATACACATGGTTAATTTAAATTATATATTTGGGTGCAAACCTCACCTTACACGCCAGTTTTGTAAATTAATCCCTTTTTTTATATGTCTATATGTTCCCATTGACAAAACTTTCTGTATTTTCCAATCGTTGTATCCAAAAAATTTTCATGGATGCCATGTAGACGTTTTTTCTTACAAGAAAAAAAGAATTTTTGAATGAGCATTACTCTTGAATCAAAATGTTCTTATAAAGTTTTAGCATTATTATGAAAAATCTATAGTCACTAATGTTTTTAGCTTTTTAATCTAACTTTTTATGAATAAAAAAATGGAAAAAGTATTACGTGAATATGAAGAAAAAGTAATCGGAAAAGGGAGTTGAAGTTAATTAATATATATAGGAGGTCATATTGTTATACTTTTTAAAGGGAAAATACCTTTTTAAATGAATTAATAATATTTGTTAAACAAGTATTATCCTATTTATTCATATTTCTAGTAACTAAGTGTACTTTATAAGAGAATAATATCCTTTTGATAACATATAAAAAAAGGAATACTGTTATAAGGTAGGCAAAATATATTGTGTTGGAGAAGTCTCACATCGACTAAAGATAAGACAAATATATAGTATATAATTTGTTGCACACCTTACCTTAGAAGATCCTCTTGTGAGGTTAAGTTAGGCTAAAAAAAAACTTAATTTAGAATATACACATGGTTAATTTACAGTATATATTTAGGTGCAAAACTCACCTTACAAGCTACTTTTTTACATTAATCCCTTTTTTTTATATTTCTTTATGTTTCCATTGACAACACTTTCTGTATTTCCCAATCGTTCTATCCAAAAATTGTTCATGGATGCCACTTAGACGTTTTTTCTTACAAGAAAAAAAGAATTTTTGAATGAGCATTACTCTTGAATCTAAATGTTCATAGAAAATTTGTGCATTTTTATGAAAATCTATAATCACTAATATTTTTAGCTTTTTAATCTAAATTTTTTTATGAGTAAAAAAATGGAAAAATTTTTAGGTAAATATGAAGAAAAAGTAATCGGAAAAGGGATTTCAAGTTAATTAATATAGGAGGTCATATTGTTTTACTTTTTAAAAGGAAAATACCTTTTTAAATGAATTAATATCCTTTTGATAACATATAAATAAAGTATTACTCTTATAAGATAAGCGATATATATTGTGTTGGAGAAGTTCCACATCCACTAAATATAAGACTACTTTTTAGTATATATTTTGTTGCACACCTTACCTTACAAGCTAGTCTTGTGAGGTTGAGTTAGCCTTAAAACCAACTTAATTTAGAATATTCACGTGGTTAATTTACAGAAGATATTTGGGTGCATACCTTACCTTACAAGCCGGTTTTGTAAATTAATTCCTTTTTATTTATCTTTCTTTTTGTTCCCATTGACAACATTTTATGTATTCTTCAATCGTTCTATCCAAAAATTATTCATGGATGCCAGTTAGACGTTTTTTCTTACAAGAAAAAAATAATTTTTGAATGAGCATTACTCTTGAATCTAAATGTTCTTAGAAAGTTTTAGCATTGTAATAAAAATATATAGTCACTAATGTTTTTAGCTTTTTAATCTAATTTTTTATGAGTAAAAAGATGGAAAAAGTATTACGTCAATATGAAGAAAAAGTAATCGGAAAAGGGATTTGAAGTTAACTAATATAGGAGGTAATATTTTTCTTCTTTTTCAAGGGAAAATACCTTTTTAATGAATTAATAATTTTTGTTAAACAAGTATTATCTTATTTATTCATATTTCTAGTAACTAAGTGTACTTTTTTAGAGAATAAAACGAGAGAATAATATCCTTTTGATAACATATAAAAAAAGTAATACTTTTATAATGTAGGCAATATATATTGTGTTGGAAAAGTCCCACATCGACTAAAAATAAGACAAATAGATAGTATATATTTTGTTGCACACCTTACCTTAGAAGCTGCTCTTGTGAGGTTGAGTTAGGATTAAATCCAACTTAATTTAGTATATACACATCGTTAATTTACATTATATATTTGGGTGCAAACATCACCTTAAAATCTAGTTTTGTACATTAATCCCTTTTTATATTTTTTTATGTTCCCATTGACAACACTTTCCGTATTTTCTTATAAGAAAAAAGAATTTTTGAATGAGCATTACTCTTGAATCTAAATGTTCTTAGAAAGTTTTAGCATTGTTATGAAAAGTCTATAGTCACATTTGATTTTAGATTTTTAATATAAATTTTTTAATGAATAAAAAAATTGAAAAAATATTAGGTGAATATGAAGAAAAGTAATCAGAAAAGGGATTTGAAGTTAATTAATATAGGAAGTCATATTGTTCTACTTTTTAAAGGTAAAATACCTTTTTAAATGAATTAATAATTTTTTTAAACAAGTATTATCTTATTTATTCATATTTCTAGTAACTAAGTATACTTTTTTAGAGAAAAAAACGAGAGAATAATATCCTTTTGATAACATATAAAAAAAGTAATAGTCTTATAAGATAAGCGATATATATTGTGTTAGAGAAGTCTCACATCGACTAAAGATAAGAATAATTTATAGTATATATTTTTTTGCACACCTTACCTTACAAGCTGGTCTTGTGAGGTTGAGTTAGCCATAAAACCAACTTAATTTTGAATATACACGTGGTTAATTTACAGTATATATTTGGGTACAGACCTCACCTTACAAGCCAGTTTGTTAAATTAATTCCTCTTTTTTTATATTTCTTTATATTCCCATTGACAACACTTGCTGTATTATCTAATCGTTTTATCCAAAAATTGTTCATGAATACTAGTTAGACGTTTTTTCTTACGAGAAAAAAAGAATTTTTAATGAACATTACTCTTGGATCTAAATATTTTTAGAATGTTTTATCATTTTTATGAAATATATATAGTCACTAATGTTTTTAGCTTTTTAATCTAAATTTTTATATGAGTAAAAAAAATGGAAAAAATAGAAGGTGAATATGTAGAAAAAGTAATTAGAAAATTGATTTGAAGCTACGTAGTATAGGAGGTCATATTGAAGTTAATTATAGGAGCTAATTAATCGAAAATGGGATTTGAAGTTAATTAATATAGGAGGACATATTGTTTCTACTTTTTAAATGGAAAATACCTTTTTAAATGAATTAATAATTTTTGTTAAACAAGTATTATCTTATTTATTCATATTTCTAGAAACTAAGTATACTTTTTTAGATAATAAAACGAGAGAATAATATCCTTTTGATAACATATAAAAAAAGTAATACTCTTATAACATAAGCGATATATATTATGTTGGAGAAGTCCCAAATGGAGTGCCCGTCAACATCAAGAGGGAAGATCTGACACATCTGGCAAAGTACTGGATAGCATTTACTCATGCCAATATTCAAGCGTGTTCCCATGTTTCTGATATCACCATGCACAGGATCATATTCATCTGCTATATGTTGAGGCAGATGGATGTGAATGTTGGTGAGGTCATCGCCAACGAAATCTAGAGTTGCGTTACTATTGTGACTAGCAGAACGTCGTTGGGACATCCGTCCCTAATTACCTTTCTGTGTCAGCAGGCTGGGGTGGATACTTCTGTTCCACCATTTGAGAGGCCTAGGAAGGCCATAGATGCTTCTTATTATCGATAGTTTTGTGCAGAGACGAGGCAGTTGGACCAGTGCCTAGGAGACGTCCTAGGAGAGCAGCAGCCCAGCAGGAGGATGCACCTGCACAGCATGCGGAGCCGTTCCAGATGAGGGCATGTATATGTCCATGATGGAGGCCAGATTGGAGTCTCTCCACAGGGGGAAGATAGCTACTGTCGAGATGATAGTGAGGCTGTATGACACACCACCAGTGCACAGGTGGACTATGGATGAGTTCCATAGTGCTATGGCTTGGCCTTAGGAGCAGGCACAAGGTAGCGGATCTGGAATAGCTGGAGCACCAGGCATGGACGAGGATAATGAGGAGGATGACTTTGAGGATGTAGAAGTTGGAGATCATGAGGACTCAGATGATGACATGAGTTGAGAGGGCATCTACTGAGGGATCCCATTGCTTAGGACAGGGGTTTTATATTTCACTTTTGTACTTTAAATTTTTAGAATAGGTTGAATTTTATTGCAGGTGTCTACGCTTGGCTTGAACACTATTTTTGACTATGGTTTGACTTGATGTTATTGCATGATGAGTTTTCTCAAATGATGATTGGATGTGGATGACGATTGAGTTTGTGTTGCATGCTGCTATACAGGTGAATGGTTCACTAGCTATTGTTAAACCCTGGCAAGTGTACCAGATCGTATCAAGTAATAATAATTGGTAAACCCAATATCGTTCTTCCCAAAGGACTCTTAAGGCCTCATCTTTCGTGTAAACTAATCATTTAAGACTTGAGAAAAGAAAATAATTTTAATTGTTTAAATGCAAAACATAAATAAATATGAAAATGCAAGAATTCAATTGACGAGAGAAACTATGAATGAATGAGGTTGTTGGGGTTTACAATTTCATCTTATCCACCCTCATATATCTACTCTTCTTATTTACTTTGCTTATTTATCATATTGCCATGCAAACTTTCTTGGTCTACCCTTAACCCAATCCCTTGGTGAAAAGAGCCTATTACTAATTATCGGCTTGTTATCCCTAGCCTCCCCTAGTAACTAATAATGCATAATGAGCGGAAGCAAAATATAATTGATCGTCCTACCCCTATCCCTAGGTGGTATTAACATAATCAAGGAATTCTCCCCAGTTCATGACATTACCGTAGGTCCCCGTATCAATAAAGACAAGCAACAACTACCGAAAGAGTTAAACTGTAGAAGCATTAAGTACAGGTAAAGAATCCAACAATTGATAAATCAAGCATATGCAAGCATATAAAGTAAACAAGAATTTCAATATATAAGAGTTTCAAAAGATTACATTGTTCCCCAACAACTAAGGGTTTAGTTCACCATAATCATGGTGAAACTAGATGAATTGAATGGAAGAATGGAAAAAGCAAACCCTAGAATTGATAAAGTGGAGCCTAAGCATCCAAGAAATCTCCTCCAAAGGTGTAAAGCTGTTGTGGACTTTGTTCTAAGCCAAAAGAATTACATTTGGATTCGTACTAGGGCTATATATAAGCCAAAAAAATAACAGAAAAGATCTCAGAATCCAAAATATAAAAATAGACAACCGCCGAGGAGCCTAAATTGGCTGCTCAGAGGGTTTGCCTCAATGCACGCCACCACCCAGGTGCCAGAAATGACCGCTGAGCGGTTTGCCTCTTGTCGCTCTGGACGCTCAGCGTCACTGCCTGGGCGCCAGACAACAACTTTTCCTTGCACTAGGATGCTCTTCTTTTCTTCCTTTTTCTCCTTCATTCTTGAGTCTATGACCTTCCTTCTTCATTGCCATCTTCCATTTTCATCAAAAACCCTGCAAAACAAGCATAATATCTCTAAAAACAATTTTAACTCTCATGTAACACAACTTAAGAGTTTTACTTGATTCAAAGCTCATTTTAAGCTACAAAGGGTGTGTTTTAATATCAAATTTATGCATGAAAATAACGGTTTTGAGACCGTTATCAACTATGTGAACAGATGTGTGATGCTTTATGATATTGGTTATTATGCTAAGTAGGGTGTATGAATGATGTGTGAGAAAGCATAGTTGTGTGAGGTTTTGAGCTCCAGAGTATTCATTGATATATGTACTGTTCATATGGAAGCATTAATGACATTGCCTGAATCTTTATGATTGATTCAATTGCATGTTTACGTCATATGATCAAGGCCATTTTTGGAAGCCATTCTTAGCCAGATGTTAACCCAAAGAAAAAAAAAAGAACCATGTGTTCTATCCTTTTTGAACCCTAGCCTTGAAATAGGATGAAAACCCTTGCTTTGAAAATTTTTACCTTGAGTTGGATTGAGAATAATTGTATGATATTGCCAAAGTTCAAGTTTGGGGTTGTTAGGGAAATTGAAAGGAAAAAGAAAGGCATTGAGCTTAAGTGTTGAAAGAAAAGAAAAAGCATGAAAGATGAGCTCAATATAAAGAGAAAAAGGAAAGAAGTTGGGAATGAGTGAGATTGGTTAAAAAGAGATTTTGTGCTTGAACTTTGGATGCTAAAATAACTCTCTTCACTCAAGGATTTTGTGTTCCAGAAAAACCATTTTTTCTTGTTAACCTAGCCTCATTATAATCCTTGGAAAAGTCCTTGTGATGACATTTGTATGTGAGAATGTTGATTTTAGTAGATGAAGGGCAATTTGGTTTCATGTGTTATGTGAATATTAGAGAGATGGAAAGACCTCTTAAACACTTGAATGATTGAATGAATCACTTGCTTGGAGAGGATTAATAAATTGTATGGCTACATCTTGCTTAGGGGATTGATCATTCATAAGTAGAACATCTATTGGAAAATATGTGATCATGTGAACTGAATTGAATTGAAAGCATGTATGCATCTTGATAAGATTCCACTGAAAATCTGAATTGAGTAACTCTTGTTGTGAGAAAAATGAATTTTGGAAATGTTGAACTATTTTAATGAAAAAGTGGAAAGCCAAGTTCTGTTTTATTTGCTTGAGGACAAGCAAATTTTTAAGTTTTCGGTTGTGATAACGGTTGGAAAACCGTTATTTTTATACTTAAATTTGATATCAAAACACACCCTTAACACTTACTTGAGTCACATGAGAGTCAAAAGTTGTCTTTAGAAATATTATGCTTGTTCTCCAGGGTTTTGATGAGAATTGAAGATGGAAGTGAAGAAGGGAGGACTTAGACTCAAGAAAGAAGGAGAAAAAGGAAGAAAAGAAGAGTCAAAGTCACCGCTTAGCGCTATTTTCCAGCGCTGAGCGCCAGACTCAAGGGAAAAACCACTGCCTTTCGCTCAAGCGGTGTCGCTGAGCATTCACACGATTTCGAGGCAAACCGCTGAGCAGTGAGATGGACCCTTGAGCGGTGAGATGGACCGTTGAGCGATCCTGCGATTAGAGGGAAACCGCTGAGCGGTCAAATTAGGCGCTGAGCGGTTGAATCCTAGACTTGGGCTTAAATTTTGTTACTTTTATGTGTTATAAATATCCCTAGTGCGACCTTCAGAAGGGTGGATCTTTTGGTAGGGAGAGACGTCCAAAGCACTTCTACACTCCTTGGAGGCGGTTCCTTGGATGCTTAGGCTCCAATTTATCAAATCTAGGATTTACTCTTCATCTTTTCCATTAATTCCATCTAGTTTCACCATGCTTATGGTGAACTAAACCCCAACAACTCCATTCATTCATATATTCTCTTTGCCAATTGATTCACTTGCATTTGTATGTTTATTTCCGTTTTGCATACAACCACAAAATTATTTCTTTTTCAAGTCTTACAAGATCAATTTACGTGAAAGAAAAGGCCTAAGAGTTCTTTGGGAGAACGATATTTGGTCTTACCATCTATTATTACTTGATACGATCTGGTACACTTGTCAGGGGTTTAACAAGCTTCTGTGGGAATTGTATAATACATGATCAATTGCTAGGAAGACTAGAATAGTAAATTAGTAAAAAATCTTTCACTCTTGAGAGGATTTGTAAATATGTCAGCCCATTGATGTAAGGTGTCTGCATATTCAATCTTGATTTCACCCTTGAGAATGTGATCTCAAATGAAGTGATGCCTTATTTCAATGTGCTTAGTTTTTGAATGTAAAACAAGATTCTTTGTCAAATTTATAGAACTAGTACTGTCACATTTCAGAGGAATATTTTCTAACGAAATACCATAATCTTCTAATTGACTCTTAATCCAAAGAGATTGTGCACAACAACTTCGTGCTGCTATGTACTCAGCTTCTGTAGTGGATAACGCCACACAAGCTTGCTTCTTTGAATGCCAAGAGATCAATGCAGATCCAAGTAAATGACATGTTCCACTTGTGCTCTTTATGTCTGGTTTACAACCTCCAAAATAAGAATCACTGTAACCTTCTAGAAAAATGTTTGTACCATTTTGATACCATAGTCCAAAACTTTTGGTTCCCTTTAGGTATTTTAAAATCCTTTTAACAGCGGTTAAGTGTGATTCTTTAGGAGAAGATTGGAACCTAGCACAAAGACATACACTATGCATAATCTCAGGTCTACTAGCTGTTAAATACAATAATGAACCAATCATACCTCGATACATTTTTTGATCAACACTCTTCCTAGTCTTATCAAGATCTAAGTAACAGTTGGTTGCCATAGGAGTAGCTGCTTCCTTGGAGTCTAGCATCTTGAATTTCCTTAGTAGATCATTGCAATACTTTGATTGATGAACAAAGATTCGATTTTTTGCTTGTTTTACTTGAAGGCCAAGGAAGTATGTTTGCTCACCCATCATGGACATTTCAAACTCATCTTGCACTGTCTTAGAAAATTCTTTGCAAAGTGTTGAATTAGTTGATCCAAAAATGATATCATCAACATAAATTTGTACATACAATTTATCTTTATACAAAGTTTTGATAAACAAAGTTGAATCAACTTTACCCCTTGAGAATCTTTTTTTCATAAGGAATTCACTTAGGCACTCATACCAGGACCTTGGTGCCTACTTCAGTCCATACAAAGCTTTTCTGAGTTTGAATACATGATCTGGATGCTCAAAATCTTCAAACCCGGGTGGTTGTTCCACATACACTTCTTCCTTGATATATCCATTTAGGAAGGCACTTATGACATCCATCTTATACAGCTTGAACTTCATTACAGAGGCAATTGCAAGGAGAATTCTTATAGCCTCTAGTCTGGCCACAAGTGCATAGGTCTCATCATTGTCAATTCCCTCTTCCTGGAAGTAGCCTTTTGCAACTATTCTAGCCTTATTCTTTATGATTTCCCCCGAGTCATCCATTTTGTTTCTAAAGACCCACTTTGTACCTATTACTTGTAAGTCATTTGTTCTGGGTACCAACTCCCATACATTATTTCTTCTGAACTGATTTAATTCTTCCTGCATAGCCATCATCCAATTTTCATCTCCTAACGCATCTATTCTTTTAGGCTCAATCTTTGATACATAAGCAACATTCATACAAAACTGATTCAGTTGTCTTCTAATAGAAACTCCTCTTGAAATTTCTCCAATAATGTTGTCAGTGGACGCGTTCTTTGGCACTTTCCATTCTTTAGTCGATTCTAATCTAGGATAGTAGATTAAATCTTCACATTTTTTCCTTTCAGTTGCCTCTTCAGGTTCTTCTTCCTCTCCAGCTGAATTCTCTTCTTCAGTGAATCTCTTGATGTGTTTAGATATGTCAGAAGCCTGAATATATTCATCAAAGACTACATGTACAGATTCCTCAACATTCATAGTCCTTTTGTTGTACACCTGATAAGCTTTGCTAGTTAAAGAATATCCTATGAAGATAGCTTTGTCTGCCTTGGAATCAAATTTGCCTAGATTCTCTTTACCATTGTTTAGCACAAAGCATTTGCTTCCAAAAACTCTTAGATGTGAGGTGTTTGGTTTCCTTCCCTTTAGTAGCTCATAGGGAGTTAGCTTTAACATTGATCTTATTATAGTTTTGTTCAGCACATAGCAAGCAGTGCTAATAGGGTCTGCCCAAAAGTATTTTGGCATATTTTTCTCATTCAACATAGTTCTTGCAAGCTCTTCAAGAGCTCTGTTCTTCCTTTCAACTACTCCATTTTGCTGTGGAGTTTTGGGTGCAGAAAAGTTATGTGCAATCCCCATTTCAGATAGATAATCATCAAAATCTTTATTTTGAAATTCTCCTCCATGGTCACTTCTGATGGATTTGATCCTGAGGTCCATTTTGTTCTGAATAAGAGCAGCAAATCTTTTGAATACTTTAACTGTGTCATTCTTAGCAACAATAAAATATGTCCATGTATACCGTGAGTAGTCATCAACAATGACTAGTCCATAAGAATTTCCACCAAGACTCTTTATTCTTGAAGGCCCGAACAGATCCATGTGCAGTAGTTGTAGATGTCTTGAAGTCGACATTTCTCTTTTGCTTTTGAATGACTGTCTAGTTTGCTTTCCTTTTTGACATGCACCACATAATCTTTCATATGTATAGCGAATTTTAGGCAAACCACTCACCAGATCCTTTGAAACCAATTTATTCAGTTGATTCATGTTGATGTGAGCAAGTCTCTTATGCCAAAGCCAAACATCTTCTTCTTTGGTCATCAAGCAGACTACCTAGTTGAATGAATTGTCCTTGAATTCGATTACATAGATGTTGTTAAACCTTTTTCCTACTAGTAATAACTCATCTATTGATCCATCACTAATCAGATAGTATTTGGGCTCAAACATGATCTTTAGTCCTTTGTCACACTATTGACTGATGCTAAGCAAATTGTGCTTCAACCCTTCTACAAGCAAGACATTTTTGATTTCATAAGATGAAGGGGTTTTTATTTTACCTATGCCAATGATCTTCCCTTTGTTACTATCTCCATATGTGACTTGACCAGTAGCTTTGTAAGAGACATCTGAGAACTTTGTAAGGTCCCTTGTCATGTGTCTTGAGCAACCACAGTCTAGATACCATGTGAAACTTTTTGTCTCTTGTTTTAGATCAGCTTTGATTATTCTGGACTTTGTCATCATTGTTAGTTCTTCTCCAGTCCTGATCTTCTTGATGCCACCTTGATCTTTCTGTTTTTCCTTTTTGCTTAAAAATCTTGTGAATTTGTCAGCATGCAAATTTACTCTTTGCGAGCCAGAATCAAGTTTCCCATCATAAGCTGCCTTTTCTTGCAAGTTTCCTATTTCAAGCAATTCAAAAAACCCATCAGTAATAGAATTTGAATTTTTATTGCAAGCAGCTGAAATTAATTCAAATCTAGATTCACATATCCTTCTGGTGTGAGAAGCATAATCCATTTCCAAGTATATAGTCGATTCAAAGAAAAACAGAGTCGACTAGTTTTTCAAATATCTTATGAAAACCAACTCTGGTGCCAATTATTGGAAAACAGGTAGGTTTCATTTTAACACCAAGAGGGGGGGGTGAATTGGTGTGTTTTCAAAATCAGATTCTTTTCACAATCTTTTACACAAAGCTCAAAACTTTACAAACTTTCTTGAATAGCAAGTAATAGAAATTTAAGTGCAGTGGAAAATCAAAGTTGACTACGTGAAATGTAAAGTCGACTGAATGTAAAAGAGTAGGGATAGAGATTTCAAATACAGGTTGTTATACTGGTTCGGCCTCAATGCCTACATCCAGTGTCCTTCCAATACTAAGAAGAAAATGCACTATAATGGTCAACGCTTTTACAACAAGGCTTTTATAAAGACCTCCACGTCAAAAATATACAACACCTCTCTAACCCTCTAACCAAAATATAGGCAAACCACACAGCAAGACTTGCAGCAAGATATCCCCTCTCCTGCAATCTGCAACCCACTTTGAACAATCCTCAAAGTGTACCAGACTCCACGAGTCCAACCCCTGTAGTCACAACAAGTACAACAGCAATCACCACGGAATGCAAACACGAATCTTGATCAACTAGAGAACTCCTCAATTGTGCAGATTCTGATCAAGTAGTAAGCACAATATCAATCTCCTTCAGAAACTCTTCAAAGAAAGATCACAACAGTTTTCTTTATGAATTCTTGGAGCTCTAAATCATAGAGAAACAATCTGAAACGAAGTATGAAAATGTTAGATTTCCAAAAGTTCTCTAAAACAACTTAGGCCTCGTTTATTTATAGATTTCCATAAATCAAATGCTCCTGTAGTCGAATATGGTACTAATACAGTCGACTCTCATTGATAGTTATAACAGATAAGTCAAATTAGTAGCAGTCCAGTCAAATAAATTAATTCCATATTCATTACAGTTGACTTTCATTCAATGCTCAACTAACTTTTAACAATATAGTTGTTACTGTTCATGAGCACAACAAAATTTCAAATCAAACAACTAATACAGTCGAATGTGTGGCGCACACAGTCGACTTTGACACAACATATCATTTTGAAATTCTGTTCAATTCAAAATCTCACATAGCACTATATTTGAAAAAATGTGCATAGTCACGAGCTTAATTCGACTTCACCCATTATGAATTTGACTTACAACTTGCAATTATGCCGCACAATGTAAGTTCATAAAAGTGCATGTGGTTTTCCTTTTCCAAAACATATGTAACGCAATCACAACAGATGTCACATATATCAGAATAGTGAATATACATTCATATATTAGATTTCATACAAACATGTTCATCAAGATAACATTCAATATTAAAGATTGGAACATGTAACACATTACAATACATGTTTTATTAAAAATGTGTTGTCATCATAAAAAACCAGAGTGATATAGATATTCTGTTGTCAATAATCTCAACAACCACCACAACGGTCACAGAGTTGTTGTTGCACCTGTGAAACGTTCTTCAGCTCCTTAGGTAGTTGAGCAAAAGTCTTTGTGAGATTCTCCAATTGTTGAGTTATAAACTTGTTCTGTGCAAGCAAGGTATCTTGAGTTGGCAGTTGAAGAACTCCCTTTTGTTGAAGTTAGATTTTAAACCCCTGGCAAGTGTACCAGATCGTATCAAGTAATATAATTAGTAAACCCAATATCGTTCTCCCAAAGGACTCAAAGGCCTGATCCTTCGTGTAAATCAATATTGTAAGACTTGTAAAGAAAATTAATTTATGGTTTAATGCAAAAACAAAAAGTAAACATGCAAACACAATTGATTCAATTGGCTAGGTATGGATGAATGGAGTTGTTGGGGTTTACAATTTCATCTTATCCACTCTCTTATATCTACTCTTCTTATTAAATTCGCTTTATTATCTAATTGTCATGCAAACTTTCTTAGTCTACCCTAAACCCGATCCCCCAGCGAGAAGAGCCTACTATTAATTACTGGCTTACGATCCCTAGTCTCCCCTAGTAACTAGCAGTGCAAGTACCACAGAAGCAAAATACAATTGATCGTCCTACCCCCTATCCCTAGGTGGTATTTGTTGATCAAGAATTCCTTATCAGTTCATGACTTCCCCTTACGTTCCCGTATCGACAAAGGCAAACATTTATTTATCAAATGAGTTAAATTATAATAGCATAGAGCATAGATAAAGAACCCACAATTGATAATAACAGCATATGCAAGCATATGAATAAAACAAGAATTTTAATATAAGAGAGTTTCAAAAGATTACATTGTTCCCCAACAACAAAGGGTTTAGTTCACCATTGACATGGTGAAACTAGATGAAATACAATGAAAGAATGGAAAAGCAAACCCTAGATATGATAAAATGGAGCCTAAGTATCCAAGAAATCTTCTTCAACGAGTGTAGAATAGCTCTGGATATCTTCTTCTGCCAAAAGAATAATATTTGAATCGTACTAGGGCTATATATAGGGCATAAAAATAATAGAATTTAAGCCTAAGCCCAGCAGACAATCGCTCAGCGTCTAACTTTGCCGCTCAGCGTCTAACTTTGCCTCTCAGCGGTTTCCCTCAAGTCGCACCACCACTCAGCGGTCAGTTTTTCGCTGAGCGATTTGCCTCTACTCACTCTAGACGCTCAGCGTCACCGCCTGGGCGCCAGACAGTGGCTTTCCCTCAAATAATGGTGCTCAGCGGTCCATTTTGGCGCTGAGGGGTGCATAGACTCTTCTTTTCTTCATTTTTCTTCTTCTTCCTCGAGTCTAAGACCTTCCTTGTTCAATTCCATTCTTAATTGTCATCAAAACCCTGCAAAACAATGTAAAACAAGCATAATATATCTAAATATAGCTTTTGACTCTCAAATGACTCAACTTAAGTGTTTTACCTGATTCTAAGCTCATTCTAAGCCATAAAGGGTGTATTTTGATATCAATTTAATCATGAAAATAACGGTTTTTAGACCGTTATCACAACCCTAAACTTAGAACTTTGCTTGTCCTCAAGCAAAGAAGACAAAACTTAGTTTTCCACTTTTTTTCATCAAATAGTTCAACAATCCCAAAATTCATTTTTCCTATGACAAAAACTACTTAATTCAAATTTTCAGTGGAATCAAATCAAGATGTATACATGCTTTCTATTCAACTCAGTTCACATAATCACATATTTCCCAACAGATGTTTTATTTATGAATGATCAATCAACTAAGCATAGATGTAATCATAGAATTCAACAATTCTCACCAAGCAAGTGTTTCACTCAATCACTCAAGTGTTTAAGAAGTCACTCCACTCTCTACTATTCACATGTCACATGAAACAAAATTGCCCTTCATCTAATACAATCAACATTCTTACATGTCAATGCCATCACAAGGACTTTTCCAAAGCTTATAATGAGGTTAGGCTAACAAGGAAAATTGGTTTTTCTGGATCAGAAAATCCTTGAGTCAAGAGAGCTAATTTAACATTTAAAGTTCAAGCACAAACTCTCTTTTTTTAACCAATCTCACTCATTCCCAACTTCTTCCCTTTTCCTTTTATTTTTACATTGAGCTCATCTTCCATGCTTTTTCTTTTCTTCTTTTCTTTTCTCATGCATTTTCCTTTTTCAACACTTGAGCTCAATGCCTTTCGTTTTCTACCATTCAAATTTTCCCAACAACCCCAAACTTGAACCTTTTCAATACATACAATTATTCTCAACCCAACTCAAGGAACATAATTTCAAATCAAGGGTTTTCATCCTGTTTAAGGCCAAGGTTCAAAAAGGGTATAACATTTTAATCACTTTGGGTGAAAATTTGGCTAAGTAAGGGCTTCCAAAAATGGCCTTGATCATATGACATAAACATTCAATTCAATCAATTATCAAGACTCATGCAATATCATTCACGTTTTCCTGTGAATAGTACATATAACAATGAATACTCTAGAGCTCAATACCTCACACAACATGCTTTCTCACACATCATTCATTCATACACCCTGCTTAGCATCACAACCACAATCATAATTCATCACACATATGTTCACATAGCTAGTGAACTTTCCACCTGGATATCAACATGCAACACAACTCAATCATCATCCACATCCAATCATCATCAAATAGATTCATCATGAATTTCGTTCAGTCAAACATTTTTAGAAATAGTGTTCAAGCCAAGCATAAACACCTACACTACTCAATAGAATTCAACCTATTCTAAAAATTCAAAGTACAAAAGTGAAAGATAAAACCCCTGTTCTAAGTACTGGCATCCATCAGTAGATGACATATCACTCCATGTCGTCATCAGAGTCCTCATCCTTTCCAGCCTCTGCATCCTCAAAGTTATCATCCTTGTTATCATCCTCCTTGACTGGAGCTTCAACTGCTCCAGCTCCACTCCCCTGTGCCTGCTCTGGCCAAGCCACTCTATTGTTGAACTCATCCATCGTTCACCTATGAGCAGGAGGTGTGTCGTACATGCTTATGATCATCTCGGCAATAACAACTTGTCCTTGGGGTGGACAGACCTTAAATGTATACAAAATTCTTATAACTGATGATGGATGAAACCAAAATGCAGTGCTCTCTCTAAAACCAAAAACTTGGATTATGAATGATGTAAAAGTGATAGATAATGGATTTTCTAAAATGCAACAATTAAACCCTAAATACAATTCCCACTCACTTTACTCAACAATTAAGCCCTAAATCCAACTAGAATAGTATTACAAAATGCAACAATAATAAATCAATCAATTGGGTTGCCTCCTAGGTAGCGCTTGTTTAACGTCACGAGCCTGACCCAAACCTTCTAGCACTCATCGGTAAGTTCCTCTTAACACCTTTCAGTAGGTGTACTTACCTGTATCCCTCAGTAGATACATAAAAATTAGCATCCCTTAGTACATGCTACCCAAAAATTGTTTAAAAATCCAAAAATTACATGTCCAAATAATAAAATAATGAAAATAATGGTTTACAACAACTGAGATGCCTCCCAGAAAGCGCTCTTTTAACGTCATTAGCTTGACCCGATAAAACTCTAACACCCATCCGTAAGTGTTGATACTCCCCTTGCTTGATATTCTATTGTTTTTCTTCTTGCTGCTAAATTTCTTCAAAAAGTTGGGAACACCAAGCACCTGTTTCCATGTATCAATCATACGAACTTTAATCTCCAATTTCTTGAAGATCTTCATAAAGCATTTAAATTTCTTTTCCTTCCTATGATACTTTTCTGGACAAGGAAGGGGTTTTTCATATGATCATTTCTTCTTTCCTCTCTTCCTCTTTTTCTCAATCTTTTCCTCCCTCAACTTTCTCTTTTTATTTTTCCTTAATTTCTTCTTTTTTATTTTCACAATTTTTCTCTTTTCTTCTTTTCTCTCAACCACTTATTTTTCCTTATCATCATCTTCTTCTTCCTTACCCAACTTTTCTATTTCTTCTCCCTCTACAACTCTCTCTATCTTTTCCTCCTCTATCTCTATTTTCTTCTCATCAATAACCTTATCACTTTCAGAGATAGTGGCTTGACATTCCTACCTAGGGTTAACTTCAGTATTAACCCTATAATCATTCAGAGATGCAGTCAAGCAACCCAATTCTATCTCCTTCCTTTTACATCTTGTGTCATCACATTATGAAAAGGAAATAGTATTCTGCATTACTTGTTGGAATGTCTCTTCACGGCTTTCTGATGGAGATGGTTGCCGCCAATGTTGTTCGACTTCCGCCAATGTTGTTCTTGGCATAAAGAGTTGTTCTTTCCATAAACGTTGTTCAGCTTCCCCCAATGTTTGTATTGGCTTAGGGAGTTTTTCTTTCCATAAACGTTGTTCATCTTCCCCCAACGTTTCTCTCGGCTTAGAGGATTGTTTCTACCAAAGACGTTGTTCAGCTTCCTTCTCTCTTTCTTCAAGTGTAGGAGAATATTGTTGCCTTTGACGTTCTACTTCTTCAAGTGAAGGACGATATTGTTGTCTTTGACGTTCTCGTAACTCCTCACGTTGTCGCATCTCCTCAATACTTCTGATGAATGACATATTCATACCCGTGATCCGCTGAAGAAATTCGTCATCAGAATTTATGTTCTCCTTGAGTGGAGTAATTTGTTGCTCGGCAGCTTGCCTAAATTGGCTTTGATCCATGTATGAGTGAGGCTCCCACCAGTGGTTGAAATTATTTTGGTAGGATTGAGTGCCCATATAATCAAATTCTTGTTCGTACTGCATTCTGCAAACGTTAGGCACAAAACCCTAGAAAACATTTATTAGAACAAAAAAAATAAAATAAACATAAAATCAAGTCAAATTTAATCAATTTACACTACTCGAAAAGTTAAACCACGAGTCCCCGGCATCGACGCCAAAAACATGTTAAACCCCTGACAAGTGTACCAGATCATATCAAGTAATATAATTGGTAAACCCAATATCGTTCTCCCAAAGGACTCAAAGGCCTGATCTTTCGTGTAAATCAATATTGTAATGCAAAAACAAAAAGTAAACATGCAAATGCAATTGTTTCAATTTGCAAGAAAAAGGTATGGATGAATGGAGTTGTTGGGGTTTACAATTTCAACTTATCCACTCTCTTATATCTACTCTTATTAAATTCACTTTATTATCTAATTGTCATGCAAACTTTCTTAGTCTACTCTAAACCTGAACCCTCGGCGAGAAGAGCCTACTACTAATTACGGGCTTACTATCCCTAGTCTCCCCTAGTAAGTAGCAGTGCAAGTACCACAGAAGCAAAATACAATTGATCGTCCCACCCCCCTATCCCTAGGTGGTATTTGTTGATCAAGAATTCCTTATCAGTTCATGACTTTCCCGTACGTCCCCGTATCGACAAAGGCAAACATCTATTTATCAAATGAGTTAAATGATAATAGCATAGAGCATAGATAAAGAACCCACAATTGATAATAACAGCATATGCAAGCATATGAATAAAACAAGAATTTTAATATAAGAGAGTTTCAAAAGATTACATTGTTCCCCAACAACAAAGGGTTTAGTTCACCATTGACATGGTGAAACTAGATGAAATAAAATGAAAGAATGGAAAAGCAAACCCTAGATATGATAAAATGGAGCCTAAGCATCCAAAAAATCTTCTCCAAAGAGTGTAGAATAGCTCTGAACGTCTTCTTCTGCCAAAAGAATAATATTTGAATCGCACTAGGGCTATATATAGGGCATAAAAATAATAGACGTTAAGCCCAAGCCCAGCAGACAACTGCTCAGCGTCCAACTTTACCACTCAGCGGTTTCCCTCAACCCGCACCATCGCTCAGCGGTCAGTTTCGCTGCTGAGCGGTTTGCCTCTCATCGCTCTGGACACTTAGCGTCACCGCCTAGGTGCCAAACAGTGGCTTTCCCTCGAATAATGGCGCTCAGCGGTACATTTTGACGCTGAGCGGTTCATAGATTCTTCTTTTCTTCATTTTTCTTCTTCTTCCTTAAGTCTAAGACCTTCCTTCTTCAATTCCATTCTTAATTCTCATCAAAACCCTGCAAAACAAGCATAATATCTCTAAAAACAGCTTTTGACTCTCAAATGACTCAACTTAAGTGTTTTACCTGATTCTAAGCTCATTCTAAGCCATAAAGGGTGTATTTTGATATCAATTTAAGCATGAGAATAACAGTTTTTAGACCGTTATCGTAAGACACCTCTTTCACTATGCATCTCATTGTCATTAGCAACCATGTTCTCTATCAAATCATAAGCTTCATCTACAGTCTTATGCTTTATGTTACCTCCAGCTGAGGCATCTAGCATAAGCTTCATTTGAATGCTAAGACCTCCAAGGAATGATAGGACTACAGATGGATCATCAAAACCGTGCATAGGTGTCTTTCTCAACAAGCTTTTGTATTTATCCCACGCCTGGGCTAGGGTTTCTTCCATGCCTTGCCTGGAAGAAGAGATTTCCAATTTATCTTTGTTGATTTTAGACTGTGGGAAGTATTTGTTCAGATATTTAGACACCACAGTCTCCCAAGTCGCAAAGCTATCTTCAGGAAAAGAGTTCAACCACAGTTTAGCATTGCCTCCTAATGAGAAAGGACACAAGCTAAGTTTAATTGCCTTGTCCGGCACACCATTGATCTTCACCGTGTTGTAAATCTCATTGAATGTGGTGAGATGATCATATGGACTTTCATTTAACAGCCCATTGAATTGGTTGCTCTTCACCAATTGAATCAATGCTGGTTTCATCTCCATATTCAGTGTATTGACCATCGGCCTTGCAATGCTATTAAAATGTTGAGGGCCAACAACAGTGGTAGCATCCGCCAGAGTGCGTCCTAGTAATTTCCTCCTCAACCATCTCTTCTGTGCTCTAGTTGGATGCTTGTGGTGAGGGTTGTAACAATGTCTCAGGAGAAGGAAACAATTCTCTAGATGTTCAATTCCTCATTCTCCTTCGAGTTGCAGTGATGAGCCAATATTTTCTTGACTTCAGTTAGCTTATTGTGCTAGATTTAATCAGGAAATTGTGCTTGAATGTTTAATATTTCTCCATTTTTCCTAATTCTGCTTAATTTGATCAGAAATTCTTATTTTAATTAATTTGAATTATCTAATACTAATTATTTGCATTATTAATTATAGGGCAATGATGGAATTACATTTTGGGAATTAAAGTGAGATGACACATCATATTTATTGGTAATTTTTTCCAAGGAGATGAGGAAACCCCAAAAAAAAATTCAGATTTCAAGAGAAACCTCCACATAGACATCTTTGCCTATGTTTTATGGTTCTACAGGTGAATGCCCACATAGACATTTGGAGAGGTTCCAACGGATTTTCTCTGAAATGAAACCTCCACATGTCCCAGATGATCGCATTTTCTTAAAGGCATTTCTGCATTCAGTAGAAGAAGCAGCATGGGGATGGCTTTATTATCTTCCTCCTGAATTCAAGGCCAATTTGGAAGATCTTAAGCATCGATTTTTGGAAAGATTTCGCCCTACTCAGCATCATTTTGATTCATATAGCAACGATCCTAGGTGGAATGATCCTAACCTGGGATCGTATGATACTTCACAGCTTCAATATCAAGAACAACCATTCCAGAGTAGTTATGTGCCTCCCCTGTCCAGCAACAACAGCAGTTGCAGCTTCATGAGCCTGCCCAAGCAACTCCTCATCCTTCCCCTACTTCTGAGCCTACATTGAAGGAGTTATTGAGGTAGATAGCCATGCAGAACATTCATTTCCTGAAAGAGACCAAAGCTTCCATTCAAAGTTTAGCTGATCAAATAGGGCAGATGACCACTCAACTCACTGAGGTACAGTCTTATGTTTCAGAGGAATCACCATTTCAGGCTATTCAGCTTCCAGATGATGTTGGAGCCATCCCCATAGGAGATGGAGAGCAGACTCATGAGCTTAGTATTGTGCCACCTACTTTCCCACCCTCCTATGTCCCTACTCTTGTTGCACCTGAGGAGACTGATGAAGAATTCAAGGACTAGGCAGATATGATCAACACTTTTGAGATAGGTAGACCAGCTTCACCTTCCACCACTTTACCAATCTTCAGGGAAGTGGGGGTAAACATACCTAAGTGGAGGTATGTTGATGATTATATTGTTGATGAGCATGCTTTTAAGTCTACCTCTCTGCATGATGAGAACCACTTTTTTCCATCACAATTGAATGTTTGTTCTCCATGCATTGATCATGAATTTGAGCCTGTTGTTGATATTGTTTCTACATTTGAAATTGATTCATGTTCTGAGGGTATATCTGAGGTTCAGCCTATTACACTGGGATTGGGTGTTATACCCCTGCATGTCATTTCTTTGGAGCTACATTGCACTAACCATGTTGCAGGAGGTACACATGAGTTTGACCAACACACACTCACGGTGGAAGACAAGGGTGCCAGTATACACAATAGTTTGATGATTAACAGGCACCAGCTGAACCCGCTCATCAACAATCACTTCTTCTTAGATCCAGCTGTGGAGGACATATCCTTGCTTGATCAAATCTGGAGGATGAAGCAGTTCTTCCTCAAGCCTTCTTTGTTGAATCCAATGGTGGAAGACCTCTCCCTGACAGTCCAAAATTGGCGACTTCCACCATGACCAGGGGAGTTTTCTTTTCCCTTCTCCTCCTTTCCCACTTTTATTGCAGTTGTCCATCATCTGTTGATTGTTCTAATTCTTGATCTTATGCTTGTGACACATTGAGGACACTGTGTAGTTTAAGTGTGGTCTATTGGGGGAGATTCTGATTTTTTGTTGTTAGTTTATGTTTTTGGTGTTAATTTTTTTTTTGTTTTCTAGGTAGTTTTTGTTGCGTCTTGTGTACAATTTTGCATGTTTCTCTTGATTTCTGGACTTTGTTTAGGTTGTAGATGTGTCTTTCACGTCATTGATACTTTGATTCGCTTGAATTCCATGTTTTTCTTTGATTGGAGGATGATCATGATGTTTGAGAGATTGATTGATTGTGACAGAAATACCCTGTGTGAGAATTTAAGCCACTTTATGTTCTTTCTTGTGTGATATGTCTCTTGATTGCTTGCACATATGCCTTGGCTTGACTCTTGTTGATATTTCTTGATTGATATGCATGTTTGGAAGTGATAAAGGCAGTTTTATTCTTGAGCCTCTCTAGCGAGATGAGCCTACCTTGTTTTAATCTCTTGATAACCCCTTTTGAGGCTATACTTTCCCCATTTCTTTGTTTTGAAGCTTATACACTAGCCCTAAGTGAAAAACCATGATTACCTTAACCTTAGGGAATTTTGGAGCTTTGGAATTGTTTTGGGAATAAGTGTGGTCTCTTGGGAGATTCAGAGAATTGCCTAGTTGGTTCCTCTTCTTGCTTTTTTGTAAATATGTGTGCATCTTGCCTCTTGAAATTTGTGTTCTAAAAAGAGAGAAAAGAAAAGAGACAAGATGAGAATGAAAAAGAAAAAAAAATATAGAAAAATGAGAAAAATATAAAAAAAAATTGTGAATAATGGAGTCAAGAAGAGGATTGAATTAGAGGTTTGGGTGTGATTTGACTGTTATTACACTTGTTCCTCATTGCTCCTCTATTTCTTTTGGTTTGTAGCTTCTTATCCATATTTATCCTCCCTTGTCCTTGGCCCCATTGCATCCATAAAAGACCTTTTGATTTGAACATGCATATGTTTTTGAGTGTTGATATTAGAGTCTTGTCAAGTTTGATCGTGTTTGCTTTCTTGAGTGCATGGAGTTGATATTGTTTATCCAAGACACTTGAGAGAAACACTGATAGTGTGCATCTGTGAGGTTCTGTTGCTTTTGATTCACCTCTTGAGCTGATTGATCATTTTGCCATGCTTGGAATTGCTTAGATGACTTCATGAGTATCTGCTTTCTCTGATTCTGTGTTGGATGTTGTTTACTTCCTCTTCTTTGTTCAGATTTCTTGAGAACTGTATAATTTTGTTTATCTCCTTGTCAGTCTCTGTTTTCTGTGTGCTGAGTGTGTGTCACTTCCCTGATGTCCTTTGAACTATTCCTTGATTTGCGTCTTGATTTTGCCCAGGAGTGCAAAAGACTAAGTGTGGTCTATTTTGATGAGCCAATATTTTCTCGACTTCACTTAGCTTATTGTGCTAGATTTAATTAGGAAATTGTGCTTGAATGTTTAATATTTCTCCATTTTTTCTAATTGTGCTTAATTTGATCAGAAATTCTTATTTTAATTAATTTGAATTATCTGATACTAATTATTTGCATTATTAATTATAGGGCAATGATGGAATTACATTTTGGGAATTAAAGTGAGATGACACATCATTTGTATTGGAAATTTTGTCCAAGGAGATGAGGAAACCCAAAAAAAAATCAGATTTCAAAAGAAACTTTAATTTGGATTTGGAATTGGAAGAAATGGGCTGCCACACTTCATTGGGGCTGAAGTTGCTTCACGGCCTGGCAGCAAGGGGTGCACACGGAAGAGTCCAGCTGATTGGAGAGGTGCACATGAAGATGGCTGTAATTAGAGAGAAGCATCTTTTCTTTTGTTTAAAAAATGAAGAAGCGGTGATTGAATTAAAAAATGCTGCAGCGTGATCCAGCGAAGGTAGCACACGGACTCAATTAAAAGGCTTCAGTCTACACTTCACGGCTGGCTCATGCAGCAGCAACACATGAAAAAGCTACTTGCTGGCAACAAGGAGGGTTATATCCAGCGGTACTTCATCCATGAGCTGATTAATTTAAAGTGAAGCAGCAGCTACCAACCGAGAAGGGTGTGACGCGAAGCAAATTGGAAATCCTGCAGCACCCACACGCAAGTCCAACTTTGAAGAAGCATTCAGTCCAGCAGCTGGGACATTCTCTGCCACATCTCCACAACGTTCAGCTCCAAGTCCAGTAGCTTGAGGGTGTGCTTGGAGAATAAAGGGTGTGCAGCCAGCTTGCAACGTCCACGGTCCAGCTGCAGCATGGGAAGCAAATGATTCACCCTTCATTTTAAGAGTCAAGCAGCCACCTGGGAGAAAGGGATTTTTGAGTTTTCTTTGAACATTGAGGATGGAATGGAGAGACATGGGTTAGGTCTAGGGGTGCTGCATTCATTTTATTTTTGCTGAAAGAGCATGCGGAGATACTAGCTGGAGATGCGCTGATTCATGGAGGGCATATGGCTTCCACGTCCAGCATTAGGAAAGCAAGGTTTTAGGATAATTTTTTTTGCTTTTAGAAAGTGATTGTTGATTCATCTTTGTTGGAGAGAAGAGACGTATTCCATTTTTCATTCCATTGCAATGTGCACACTGGTTTTCATTAACATTTCTTAAAAAGCGCTGATTCAATTTTTGAGTACACACGAATTCATTTTCTTTTGGAGAAATTGGAATTCATTTTCAATTGGCTGTTAGGAGACGTACTTAATTTTGTTTTCATTTCCAAGCTGCACACAAACGGTCAAGGCTTTATTAGTAGTAGGAGATTTATTTCTCTCTATTTAGGTGCACACAACGGAGGCACACTCGCTGTTTCTTTCTTTTAAAAAACAAAGCAATGTTGTTTTCATTTTAGGAGGTGCAAGCGGTAATTTTTTATATGGAGAGAAAAGCATTCCATTTTTCTTTAAGAAGCTTACTCATTTCATTTTGATGTTACTGTTCACACTTTCTTTTTAGAGTTTTTCTGTGATGAATTGTCTTTCCATTTCTTTAGCTTACTTGTTGCATTTTCATTTTATTTTACTGTTCACGCACCTTAGCATTGAATGTTTTATTCCAGTGTTTTCATTTACTTTAATGTTGTCTGTTTTGTTCGATTTTGATAATTTAGTTCTAATGTTAGCTTAGGTTAGTTGGTTGGTCGTTAGCGATACTACATTGTTTCCTTGAGATTTCTGGACTGTTCTTGTGTTTATTCTGCTTTTCCTGGCATTCTATGAAATCTGACTGTGTTCTTGCAATGGGTATACGCTTAGTTGCCCAATTGGTAATTGCATCTACGCTTAGTTGATCGATCTGTATAGAACAAATAGGATGGAATAGGTGTATTGCGTTCGCTTAGTTCGTGATTATGATAGCATGATTAGCCTTCGCTTAGTCGGTTAGCTGTGCTGGATTAGAGGCTAGAATAGTTTATTCATGAGATTCTTGCACTTTAATTGTCATGATGCTGCTCTGATTTCGCTCAATATTTAATCTGTTGTGTGCTTGCAATTAGGTATACTCTTAGTTGCCTACTCGGTGTTTAATCTTCGCTTAATTGATTAGACTGTATGGTGCATGACTGATTGGATTTGTGCATTGCATTCACTTAGTTTGCAATTCTAAAAAACGAATTAGCCTTCGTTTAGTTGGGTGATTCGTGTTGGATATGAATTAGAGTAGTGTGTACTTGTCATTAATCTGTGACAGGAAGCATGGTGATTGAGTTGATGACCAACCGTTTTTATTCTGTATTTGATTCCGTTTTTACATTTCTGTTTGCATTTGCGTTTTAATTTAGTTTATCCGCATTCACAAACCTTTCACAACCCCCCTACTACGTATTTGACCTGATTCTCGAACAACGGTTTGGTCCTTGAGAGACGACCTAGGAGTCACTTCCTAGTCTATATTGCATTCTTTATGCACATTAAATTTGTATGGGGTGCGACACCCATCAAATTTTGGTGCCGTTATCGGGGACCAACGGTTCGGTTTTAGGTCTTTTGTTGTGTTAGTGTGTATTGTGTTTTGTCTTATGTTGTGAGTGTGTTGTTCTGTGTTGTGTGTGTTGTTATGTGTGTTGCATTTAGGTAGCTTTAGTTGCATATTTCCATTGCATTCTTCTTTTCCCCCTTTCTTTCTACATGTCTACCTATTTTGGTTATGTGGATACTACTTCTTCTGCCTGTGCCTATGATTATGATTATATTCCTACATGTTACTCTGATAATGATTCTCCTGCTGATTTCTATGTTGAGAACAATATGACTCATCATCCGACTCATGAAAGTGCTCTTTGGGAGCCAGTTACACATTATGAGGATGATGTTCATGCAGTTAAACATTCAAGAAGAGGTTCCAAATTTTTCTTGCTTCTAGTCCAAATTGTATCCTACATACACAAGAAACAAAACCCTAAAAAGCACTTTAATAAAAAAAATAAAACAAAAAGAAAACAAAAACAAAAATCAAGTCAAAGTTAATCAATAATCACACTACTAGAATAGTTAAACCGCCAGTCCCCGATAAGGGCGCCAAAAACTTGTTAAAACTTCGGCAAGTGTACCAAATTGTATCAAGTAATAATAAGTGGTAAGACCAAGGATCGTTTCCCTAGAGACTCAAAGGCCTAGACTTTCATGTGATTTGTTGATTATTTAAGACTTAAATAACAAAAATTGGTGTTTATAATGCAAAAACAAAAATTAACTATGCATGCAAGGTTGATCAATTGGCAGTTGAATGATATGGATGAATTATGTTGTTGGGGTTTCTGACTTATCCTAATCCACTCTTATATATTAACGAATTATACTTTTTCATTAATGTTAATGCACTTTCTAATTTACCCTAATCCCAATGTCTTGGTGAAGAGGGACTACTCCTAATTACTAGTTTACAAGGTCTTGTCTCTCTAACAATTGTTCATGCATTACATTCGCACAAAAGCTTAAAGGCAATTTATTAGAACAAACATAAAAAAAATAAAAAAAATCAAGTCAAAGTTAATCAATAATCACACTACTAGAATAGTTAAACCACGAGTCCTCGACAACGACGCCAAAAACTTCTTAAGACTCCGGCAAGTGTAACGAATCGTATCAAGTAATAATTAGTGGTAAGACAAGTATCGTTTCCCTAGAGACTCATCGACCTAGACTTTCATGTGATTGGTTGATTATTTAAGACTTGAATAACGAAAATTGGTGTTAAGAATGCAAAAACGAAAATTTAATATGCATGCAAAGGTTGATCAATTCGTAGTTGAATGATATGGTTGAATTGTGTTGTTGGGGTTTCCGACTTATCCTAATCCACTCTCATATATTTAAGAATTCTACTATTTCATTAATGTCAATACCACTTTCTAATTTACCCTAATCCCAATGTCTCGGTGAAGAGAGACTACTCCTAATTCCTAGTTTACAATGTCTTGTCTCCCTAGCAATTGTTCATGCATTACATTCGCACAGAAGTTTAAGGCAATCGGTCCTTCTATCCCTATGTCTAAGTAATATTGCTCTCGAGAGAATTCCCTCATGTCTAGATCTACCCATATGTGTCCATAAAGATAAAATCAAAGATCACACTATTGAATAATGAATTAAACAAAGCATGCATAGAGAATAGAGGAAAAACTCTAACAATTAATGAAATAAAGCATATGAATAAAGCATCAATTCAATATATGAAAGTTTCAAAGGATTACATCGTTTCCCCAACAACAATGGAGGTTTATTCACCATAGACATGGTGAAACTAGATGAAAACAATGAAAAGAATGAAAAGATAAACCCTAAAACTTGTAGATTGGAGCTTTTGCATCCAAAATCCGCCTCCAAAGGGTGAAGAGTGTGTTTCTACGTCTCCTCTACCAAAAGATACCCTATCTGGGTTGTGCAAATCTATTTATAATTCATTAAAATCAGTAGAAACTGCCGCAGGCCCAAGAACATAGCGCTCAGCGGTGGGTTACCGCTCAACGGTAGGTGCAACACTCAAGATTAACGCTCAACATTGACGGTCAGGCGTTTGGCAGAGAATTCACTGAAGAGGCCACCGCTCAGTAGTGAAGTAGCGCTCAGCGGTGGGCGCGATACTCAAATTCTCCCTTCAGCGTTGGCGCTTGAGCGTTTGATAGAGATCTCCACAGCGAAGCTGGCACTCAGCGGTGTACTGGCGCTCAAGAGTGGCTGCGATTCTTCTTTTGCGCACTTTTCCATCTTTTCTTGAGTCCAACTCCTTTCTACTTCAACTTCCTTCATTCAATTCATGTTATTTCCATCCAAAACAAGGAAAACCAAGCATAAAACCAAGAAAACCACCTTTGACTCTCTTATTCTCTAACTTAAGCAAAATGCATGACTTCAAGCTAGTTTCGAAGTCATAAAGGGTGTGTTTAGTGTCAAATTCAAGTATAAAAGGTGTGTTTAGTGTCAAATTTAAGTATACAACCAGGTGAGGAACATTGATGTTGTATTCAGAAAACATAAAAAGAAGACCGTTGAGAAAAACATTTGGAAAAAGCGATCAATATTCTTTAATCTTCCATATTGTTGTAAACTTGATGTGCGATATTGCATAGATGTGATGCATGTTGAAAACAATGTATGTGATAGTGTTGTTGGGACTTTACTAAACATTAAAGGCAAGACAAAAGATGGAGTGAAAGCACTACAAGACTTGGTTGAGATGAGAATTCGTTCTGAGTTTCATCCGCAATCCATATGAAGATGCACCTATCTTTCTCTAGCTTGTCACACTCTTTCAAAAAAGGAAAAGCAAATCTTTTCTCAATATTTACATAGTGTGAAGGTTTCACAAGGTTATTCATCAAATATTAGTAGCCTTGTTTCTATGAAAGATTTAAAGTTAGTTGGTTTAAAGGCTCACGATTGTTATGTCTTAATGTAACAACTTTTACCAGTAGCTATTCGAGCCATATTACCTGCCTCTGTTAGAGGTATTCTCACACGATTGAGTTTTTTTTTCAATGCCATTTTCAAGAAAGTTGTTGATTCTCGACAATTAGATGATTTGCAAAATGAGGCCATCAGACTATTCTACCAATTGGAAATGTATTTCCCACCCTCATTTTTTGATATCATGGTTCATTTGATTGTCCATCTAGAGAGAAATTCAAATATGTGGGCCAGTTTTCTTGAGGTGGATGTACCCGGTTGAAAGATACATGAAGATCTTAAAGGAATATATTAAGAATCAATTGAAATCATGTTTATTGTTAAGTTGTGTGAATAACATAATTGAGGTTGGATTTGATGATTTTATGACTACATTCCCTTCTTTTGGCAGGAAATGAGATAATATGGAAAGCAGAGCTGAACAGCAAAGGAGATGGAGCTCAGAAAGGCCTGGAAAAGCACCAGAAGGGCGGAACGCACGAAGCTTAGGCGCCCTTTTAGGAGCCCTCAATTCTAGAAGTTGCCGCACACCGCCTAGGCACCCCTTTTGGGGCGCTGAGCGCCACTTTCCTGAAGAAGCTCTCTTGCTTGCCCTTTTAGGGGCGTTGAAGTGCCAGAATAAGTGCCGCACACCGCCCGGGCGCCCTAAGTGGGGCGCTGAGCACCAGTGACATGGGCCTGGGCCTTGTTTCTGTTATGTTTTCGCTCAATTTAAAGGACTCACACGCCCTAGGTTTTGTATCTTTGGCGGAGGGACCGCAACAACATACTTTTTCATTATCTAGAGGCAGATTTAGATGCGGGAGCTTCCATCTTCTACTTTTAGGGTTTTTCTATCTCATTCTTCTCCATTGTTCATCTAGTTTCACCATGACTATGGTGAACTAACTTCTATTTGATGTTGGGGATGATGTACTTGAATTGATTCTTAATAATATATGCTTCTTTGATTAATCGTTATAGTAATTTTTCTATGATCAATGTTTGCTTTGTTTAACTCATTCAAAGCATGATGTATGAATTGCATGAGTGTCGGGAGGTTCCTTACAATTCAGGTTCTTGTTGAATTACTCCCAAGAACAATATTTCTCAGGGATGGGGGTATGAGTCTTGGTCGTCTTAAGCTCTTGCTCTTCAAAATTAATTACTAAGAATGCTAGGAATTGTATGAACTAGTAATTAAGGATAGGTTTTCTTCACCGAGGGATCGAGTTTTAAGTTATTTAGTGAGTGACGTTAACATTAATGAAGAAGAAGAATTCATATATACATGAGAGTAAACCTGGTGAAATTTAACCCCAACAACATATTCATCTCATATTACAAACAACATCCATTCACTTTTGTGCTTATCCTCAATTGATCAAAACTGCATTCATATTTAATTTTTTTGCAATTGCATTCAAACACCAACAAATTGTTTTCAGTCCTAATTGGTTAAGCAAAAGCACAACTGTTTAGTGTCGTGAGTCTCCTCAGAAATGATACTTGGTCTTAACATTTTTTATTGCTTGTACAATATGGTACACTTGTCGATGACCCAACAACAGGACATCTCAGCGCCCTTTTCAGGGGCCCTCAGCGCCAAAGGCTCGTATTGATGCCTGAGCGCCCTTTCTGAGGGCCTCAGTGTTGAAGCCTCATGTTCACGCTTGGGCGCCCCTTCTAGGTCGCTGAGCGCTAACTTTTCGAGTGTCGTTCCACGCCTGGGTGCCCTAAGTAGGGGCGCCGAGCGTCGACGACATGGGCTTAGAATTTTTATCTGTTTTATTTAAGGACTTGGACGTCCTAGGGTTCGTATCTTTTGACAGAAGAAGCACAAATTCACACTTTTCGACCCTTTGGAGGCAGAATTGGATGCAGGAGGAATCCTCTTCGGTTTTTAGGGTTTATCTATCATTCTTTTTCCATTGTACATCTAGTTTCACCTTGAGAATGGGGAACTAAATTCTATTTGTTGTTGGGGGATGATGTAACCTTATGAACTCTCATGTATTGAATTGATTCTTTTTATTTATATATACTTCTTTCATTAATTGTTAGGGTTTTTCCTCTATACTATATGCATTGTTGATTTTAACTCATTCATGGCATGATTATTGGTTTCTGTGATATGGACACATACGGAGGAATCTATATCTGGGGAATCTCTCCCAAGGGAACTACTGTCGAAACATAGGGCTAGAACGCTTGGTTATCTTAAGCTTCTATGCGTATGTATTGCAGAATTAATCCTTATATACATTCTAAAAATAACAGAAAAACCAGCCCAGGCCCACGAAAATGGCGCTCAATGCTGAAATACCGCTCAGCGGTGGGTAAGTGATGAGTCGATATTTTATTGATTTTACTTAGTTTTTCGCGTCGAATTGTGTTGATGAATTGTGCTTAATTCTTAGTTATTGTGTCATTTTCACTATTTGGGTTTAATTAGACCAATAATTCTTATTTCAATTAATTGGAATTATTTGAGCTTAATTATTCCTATTTTTATTTCCAGGGCAAATTTTGGAATTACACTGTGAGACTTTTGGAAGGGCACTAAGCAATTGATGGAAGATTTTTCTCAAAAGCAAATTAGAATTAATCAAGTTTAGTTTAGTAGTTTAGAATTTATAAATCAATTTTGTTATTTGGGCTAATTTTGGTAGAATAGAAAAAAAAAAGCCCAATTGTAAAAATAGATGACATGGCACTTTAGGGCTTTAGGGTTTTACGGTGGACCCCACCCTTATTTTTGAGGACCCATGGCCTTAGAGTAGAGGGCAGCCGACACTTGGGAGGTCATATATATTCTCTCGGCAGAATTTCAGGCTGTGCTGGAACGTTTTCCCTTTTCTTTGAAAACCAGGTTTATACGTTTGGATCATGGTTGAATGAAACGGAGGGCAACCACCACTTGATGAGAACACACATTAGTTTCTTTTATTAGGAATGAGCAGCAGCAGCCGCGAAAATGTTTTTAGCTTTCCTTAAAAACGATTCTTGCACGTTATGGTTCATTCACTGCAGCAGTAGCACATGGTGTTTTTCTTTGTTAATTAAACCAAGCTTTTCAAGAAACGGTGATTGATGTGATTTATGTTGCTGCTGGAAGAAAGGTCACGCTTCCATATTTATTTTCATTCAATAGATGCGCTATTTTGGCATTTTCTTGGAAAAATGAAGCAACACGGTGCAGCCATGGTCACATCAAGCATTGCATGGTCATTACATTTTGGAAGAATTTATTTTCAATTTTTTTGGGGAAGTTGCAAGTAGATTAGGTGGGGGCTGCCACGTAAATGGAAGAAGATGGTCCATCATTTACTATTCATGCTTTGCCTTTTTCTTTTAGCACTTTAACAATCAGCATTTTATTTCTTTTTAGTATACTTATTGCAATTCCAATAGTATTAGATGTGCTGTTGTTTATCCGTGAAGTTCATTTGGTTAATGCAATTTTATTTTTTTGAAAGCACGTTACTGCCTGGTAGAATTTTAGAGCCAATCTAAATTGCTTTTACATAGTGCGTTACACGCTAATTTCAATCTAGGAAAGTGGTGCACGGCCTAGTGATTCTTTTGGAGCGGTGCATTGATTTTTTTTGGTTGCAGGGGTGAAGCTCGTTGATTCATTCCATTTCTTTTCTTTTAGAGAGCATTTATCTTTCCTAAAAGTTGGTCACGGCAAGGAGAGGACGTTGATTCACTTCTTGTGAGAGGTGTTGATCTTATTTGGTGAGTGCGTGGGTTACATCCAGCTGCCAGCATGTATGGTGTCTCGGCTGGAATGAAGAGCACGTTGATTTCTTAGAAATGGTGTCACAGCTTGGTGCAAATGGTGATTTAATGGGAGATTCACTTTTCATTTTAGAAGATGTGCTCTTACGTCTAGTAGGATTAGTTGTCTGCCATTTCTTTAATTAGTGTTGCATTTAAATAATTTTAACTGTGTTAGATAATTGTTTGTAACAGTGTTGGGTCTAGTATTTTATTTTTGTTTTAATGCTGTCTAATATGTTTGATCTTGTCACTTCAATTGTCATGATAGCTTAAATTAACTGTGTTGGTCATTAACGATATTGCATTGCTTCTTTGAGATTTCTGGACTGTATTTGTAATTGTGACTCTAACTTGGTTAATCTTAAATCCGTATTTGCACTTGCAATTGGGTATACACTTAGTTGCCCAGTTGGTGTTGAGTCGTCTCTTAGTCGATGAAACTGCATGGTGTAAATTAGATTTGACGTTAACATTGCGTTCACTTAGTCAACTTTTATGAAAACATAATTAGACTGCGCTTAGTTGATTAATTGTGTTGGATTAGAGGTTTGAGTTAGTTTTATTTTGTTGATCTGTGATAGGAAGCATTGTAATTAAGTTAATGACAAACCGTTTTTAGTCTGTCTTTGAAACCGTTTTCTTTTTAGCTCTGTGTCTGTGTTTCTGTTTGCGTCAGTGATTTGATTTTATTCATCCGTATTCACCACAACGTTTTTCACAAACCCCCCCCCCCTTCGTGTGTGACTTAATTCTTGAACCGCATAATTGGTCTTTGAGAGACGACCTAGGAGTCAATTCCTAGCTATACTGAATTTCTAAATTGCACATCAAATTTGCGTGGGTTGCGACACCCTTCAAATTTTGGCGCCGTTGCCGGGGACCAACGGTTCAGTTTTAAGTCTTGTGTTGTGTTTGTGTGAGTTGTGTTGTCTTGTAGTGTGAGTGTGACGTCTTGTGTTGTCTTGTGTAGTTTTCTGTGGTTTGAAATTTTTGTGTTATTGTTTCATGATTACAAGGTGTTGTGATTTAGTGCATGACTAGAGGAAATCCTGGACCCATACCACCCTTTGATCTTGAGATTGATAGGATGTTTCATAGGTTAGCTAGGCATTCTAGGAATTTGTCTTTAGAGTCTGTTTTTGAGTCAATTCCATTACACACTGTGCATCCTACTACTGAATCTGAATCCAGTGCTCAGTATTTTGTGCATACTGCATCTACTGCATCTGTTGCATCTGCACCTGATTCTGATTCTGATTCTGTTATTTTTCACACTGAGAACAATATGGCACAACCTCCACCTCGTGAGAGGACTTTTAGGGAGATGGCTGCACCTGATTTCGATATTGAAAGCTGGTGCATCCAATATCCTGATGAGGACGTTCCATTTGTTCTCAAGACTGGACTGATCCATTTGTTGCCCAAGTTTCATGGTCTTGCAGGTGAGAGTCCACATAAGCATTTGAAGGAATTCCACATTGTCTGTTCCACTATGAAACCACATGATGTTCCTGAAGAGCACATCTTCTTGAAGGCATTCCCTCATTCATTGGAAAGTGTTGCTAAGGATTGGTTGTATAGTTTGGCACCTAGATCCGTCACTAGCTGGGACGATCTGAAGAGGCTGTTCTTGGAGAAATTTTTCCCAGCATCCCGGACCACATCCATCAGAAAAGACATAACTGGGATTAGGCAGCTTGGTGGAGAGAGCTTATGTGAGTATTGGGAGAGATTCAAGACACTTTGTGCAAGCTGTCCCCACCATCAGATACCTGACCAACTCCTCCAGTATTTCTATGAGGGTTTGAACAACATGGATCGGGGTATGATTGATGCTGCCAGTGGTGGAGCTCTTGGAGACACCACGCCTGTTGAGGCCAGGCAATTAATTGAGAAGATGGCCTCCAACTCCCAGCAGTTTAACGCCAGGAATGATGCCATTGTGGTGAGGGGCGTACATGATGTTGTTACCCAGTCTTTATCAGCTGTTGAAAGCAAGTTGGAAGGCAAGATTGACTCTCTTGCGAGGTTGGTGACACAGTTGACAACCAACCAGAGACCTACATCTACTGCATCTGTTGCACGACTATGTGTTATTTGTCCTTCCAGTGACCACTACACGGATGCCTGTCCTACTTTGCAGCACTCTATTGCTCATGATGCGCCTCAAGCTTATGCTACTAACATATACAACAACAGGCAACAACAGTAGCAGAATTATGACTTGTCCAGCAACAGGTACAACCCAGGGTGGAGAAATCACCCCAATCTTAGATGGAACAATGCGCCGCAGCATCAGCAGCAGGCGCCACCTTTCCATAATGCTGGAGGTCCTAACAGATATGTGCCTCCACCTATACAACAAAATCAGAGGCAGCAACAACAACAACAGCAAGAGGCACCTGCCCAACCAGCTGCCCAACCTTCTACTTCTTCTGAGCCTACATTGGAAGAGTTAGTGAGACAAATGACTATGCAAAACATGCAGTTTCAGCAGGAGACTAGAGCTTCCATATAGAGTCTCACTAACCAGATGGGTCAGATGGCTACTCAGCTTAACTAGGCACAGTCTCAGAATTCTGATAAGTTACCATCCCAGACTATGCAGAATCCGAAGAATGTGAGTGCCATAACCCTCAGATCAGGGAGGCAGACTGTTGTGCCTTCAGAGCTGACTTCTACACCTACACCCATGCCTGACACTTGTCCTAGAGAGGACGACCATGACGGTCCACGGAGGGCATTTAAGGTGGGTGGATCTTCTTCTTCAGGTGGATCTTCTCCCTCTTCCACCACACCCGTTGCCACGCCTTCTCCATTGGTTGATCGACCTATCCCTTTTCCATTCCCTTCACGGGCACTTCCTAGCAAAAAGATGGAAGAGGTGGATAGGGAAATTCTGGAAACCTTCAGGAAGGTAGAGGTGAACATACCTCTACTCGATGCCATCAAGCAGATACCAAAATATGCCAAATTCTTGAAGGAGTTGTGCACACACAAGAGGAAGATGAAGGGCAATGAACGGATCAGCATGGGGAGGAATGTATCAGCTCTTATTGGTAAGTCGGTCCCGCACATTCCTTAAAAGTGCAAGGACCCAAGTACGTTTTGCATTCCTTGTGTGATTGGGAACAGTAAATTTTAAAATGCTATGCTTGATCTGGGTGCATCTATAAATGTCATGCCATTGTCTATTTATAAATCTCTGTCTCTTGGTCCATTACAGCCTACGGGTGTGGTCATTCAGTTGGCCAATAGGAGTGTTACCCACCCGACAGGGTACATAGAGGATGTCTTGGTTAGGGTAGGTGAATTGATATTTCCTGCTGATTTCTATGTTTTGGAGATGGAGGACGGTTTCTCTCATGGATCCGCCCCCATTATTCTAGGCAGGCCATTTTTGAAAACTGCCCGTACCAAGATTGATGTATATGCTGGGACATTGTCTATGGAATTTGCTGATATTGTTGTACATTTTAATATCCTTGATGCCATGAAATTTCCAGTTGAGGACCATTCTGTGTTTAGAATTGATACATTGGATGACATTGTTGATGAGTTCATTGTTGATGATTTTTGTTCTATGCATGAGAAGAAACATTCTTTTCTATCTTCTGTACATTCATGCATAGCATCTGGGTTTGAATCAGGAATTGGAAATGTTGTTGAATTTGATGATGATATGGATGAAAACTGTGATGTCCAGGGTATTGATGATGTCCAGGTTATTGATGATATGCGTGTTTTTGATAATTTGGATGATATTGATGATGTTGTTGATATACATGTGATGGATATTGATTTGGATTGTGATGAGATGGGTTTTATGCCTTTACCTGTACATTCTTTAGAGTCAGAATGCATTAACCACGTTGCAGGAAGTACACTTGAATCTGACTTGCAGGAACCCACTCTTGAGCTGAAACAGCTCCCAGAAAACCTCAAGTACGTATACTTGGAGGATGATGAGAGAAAACCGGTCATAATTTCCACCTCCCTTGATTCTTTTCAAGAGGAGAGGTTGCTTGAAGTGTTGAGGGCGCATAAGAAGGCCATTGGGTGGAGTTTGGCTGACATACCTGGTATTAGCCCATCCACATGCATGCATAGAATTCTTTTGGAGGATGGGGCAAAGCCAGTGAGACAGCCGCAGAGAAGGCAAAACCCAGTGATCATGGAAGTGATTAAGAAGGAGGTGACAAAGCTTTTGCAAGCTGGGATCATCTATCCTATTTCAGACAGTCAGTGGGTGAGCCCCATCCATGTTGTGCCCAAGAAGATTGGCGTCATTGTTGTGAAAAATGAGAAGGATGAGTTGATTCCCACAAGAGTGCAGAACAGCTGGAGAGTCTGCATTGACTATAGGAGGCTGAATCAAGCGACCAGGAAAGATCATTTCCCCCTGCCATTCATTGATCAGATGCTGGAGCACCTGGCAGGTAAATCTCATTATTGTTTTCTTGATGGTTTTTCTGGTTATTTCCAAATTAATATTGCTCTTGAGGACCAAGAGAAAACCACATTCACCTGTCCCTTTGGCACTTTTGCCTATAGGAGGATGCCCTAGGGCCTATGCAACGCCCCTGGTACCTTCCAGCGGTGCATGCTTAGCATTTTTAGCAACTTTCTTGAGAATTGCATAGAGGTGTTTATCGATGATTTCACTGTGTATGGGTCCTCTTTTGATGCATGTTTAGATAGTTTGGAGAAAGTTTTGACAACATGCATAGAAGCAAATCTTGTTCTCAATTTTGAGAAATGTCACTTTATGGTAGAACAAGGTTTGGTTCTAGGGCACATCATTTCTAGAAAGGGAATAGAGGTAGATCCTGCTAAGATATCTGTTATTTCGCAGTTGCCTTACCCCTCTTGCGTGCGAGAGGTTCGATCTTTTCTTGGACATGCAGGTTTCTACAGGCGCTTCATCAAGGACTTCAGCAAGAAGGCACTTCCCTTATCCAAACTGTTACAGAAGGATGTTGACTTTGAGTTTGGTGACAGATGCAAGCAGGCTTTTGATTGCCTGAAGGAAGCTTTGACCACCACCCCGATCATTCAGGCACCAGATTGGACGACCCCTTTTGAACTTATGTGTGATGCGTCTAACTATGCATTAGGGGCCGTGTTGACACAAAAGGTTGATAGATTGCCTAGAGTGATATATTATGCTTCTAGGACTTTAGATGTTGCCCAAGCAAACTATACCACAATTGAAAAAGAGTTGTTGGCAATTGTTTTTGCGCTTGATAAGTTTAGATCATATTTGCTTGGATCCCCTGTTATTGTGTACACTGACCATGCAACTCTTAAGTTTCTTTCGAAAAAGGCTGAGTCAAAGCCAAGATTAATCAGGTGGATGCTACTACTCCAAGAGTTTGACTTGCAAATCAAAGACCGGAGTGGAGCACATAATTTGGTTGCAGACCATCTCAGCAGGATTGAGAGAGCTGAGAGAGAAGCTGATGTTTTGCCTATCCAGGATGACTTTCCTGATGAGAGTTTATTGATGATTTCATTTACTCACCCTACTCCTTGGTTTGCACACATTGTAAATTATTTGGTTGCTTCTGTTTTTCCTCCCTTAGCATCACGTGCTCAAATTGCCAAAATTAAGAGTGATGCTAAGTATTATATTTGGGATGACCCATATCTGTGGAAGTTGTGCAGTGACCAGGTGACTAGGAGATGCATTCCGGACCATGAGATTGACTCGGTCCTGCAGTTTTGTCATGCCTCCTCACCTGGTGGTCATCTGGGGATACAGAGAACAGCTCGCAGGGTGCTTGACTGTGGTTTCTATTGGCCTTCCATCTTCAAAGATGCGGAGAGGATTTGCAGCACCTGTGAGCCTTGTCAGAGAGCAGGAGGATCAATTTCACATAGACAAGAGATGCCTCAACAGCCTATGCTATTTTGTGAGGTGTTTGATGTCTGGGGTATAGACTTTATGGGTCCTTTTCCTGTTTCTTTTGGTTTCTCTTATATTCTCCTTGCTGTGGATTATGTTTCAAAATGGGTGGAAGCTAGAGCCACCAGGACTAATGATGCTCGGGTTGTTGTAGATTTTGTTAGATCTCACCTCTTTTGCAGGTTTGGAGTGCCTAAAGCAATTGTTAGTGATCAGGGAACCCATTTTTGTAACAGATCCATGCAGGCTTTGCTCAAGAAATATGGGGTGACGCACAGAGTTTCTACACCATACCACCCCCAAACAAATGGGCAAGCTCATATCTCTAACAGGGAGATAAAGAGAATTTTGGAGAAGATTGTCCAGCCCATCAGGAAAGATTGGAGTAATAGGTTGGACGATGCTCTTTGGGCCCACAGGACTGCCTACAAAGCACCCATAGGGATGTCTCCTTATCGGGTAGTCTTTGGAAAGGCATGTCATCTACCAGTTGAGATTGAGCATCGGGCATACTGGGCTGTGAAGACTTGCAACTTCTCCATTGACCAAGCTGGAGAAGAAAGGAAGTTGCAACTGAATGAATTGGATGAAATCCGATTAGAGGCCTATGAGAACTCGAAGTTCTACAAGGAGAGGACAAAGAGGTTCCATGATAGTTCTATTGTTAGAAAGGACTTCGAGGTTGGCCAATAGGTTTTATTGTACAACTCTAGGCTTGGCCTCATGAGTGGTAAGTTGAGATCAAAGTGGATTGGACCTTTTGTTGTAACTAATGTTTACCCTTATGGTGCAGTTGAGATTCAAAGTCTTTCCACAACTAAAAGCTTCAAGGTGAACGGGCACAGACTGAAGCCTTTCCTCAGCAATCCTTCTTTGTTGGATGCAGTGGTGGAGGAGACATCTTTAGTCAACCCCACCTATCCTTCCCTTTGACTCAGGGAGTTTCTTTTCTCTTTCCCCTTCTCACTTTTATTGCACTTTGTCCATATCTTTTGACTGTTCTGATTGTTCATCTGATGATTGTGACACACTGAGGACATTGTGTAGTTTAAGTGTGGTCTATTAGGGGAGATTGTTCTTTGTTTAGGTTTTGTTTTCTAGGTAGTTTTGTTGTGTCTTGTGTACAGTTTTGCATGCTTTTCGTGAATTCTGGACTGTGATTAGGTTGCTAGTTTCCCTTCACTGCATTGATACTCTGTGTTGTTGGATTCCTTGCTCTTCTTTGCTTGGAAGATAATCATGATGTTTGAGAGTTGAATTGATTGTGACCGATTACCTGTGTGAGATTTGAGCCACTTGATATTCTTTCTTGTGTGTGATATGTCTCTTGATTGCTTTCACATATGCCTTGGCTTGACTCTTGATTGATATGCATGTTTGGAAGTGATAAAGGCAGTTTTGTTGTTGAGCCTCTCTAGCCAAATGAGCCTACCCTGTTTTGATCCTTTGACAACCCCTTTGAGCCTATACTTTCCCCTATTCTTTGTATTGAAGCTCATTCACTAGCCCTTAAGTGAAAAACCATGATTACCTTAACCTTAGGGAATTTTGGAGCTTTGGAATTGTTTTGGGAACAAGTGTGGTCTCTTTGGGGATTCTGATGAATTGGCTAGTTGGTTCCTCTTCTTGTTTTTGTTTTTGTAAAAATGTTATGTATCTTGTCTCTTACAGTTGTGTTTTGAAAAGAGAGAAAAGAAAAGAGACTAGATGAAAAAAAAAGAAGAAAAAAATACAGAAAAATAAAAAATTGTGTGAATAATGGAGTCAAGAAGAAGATTGAATTAGAGGTTTCGGGGTATGATTTGACTGTATTTACACTTGTTCCCCATTGCTCCTCTATTTCTTTTGGTTCGTAGCTTCTCATCCATATTTATCCTCCCTTTTCCTTGACCCCATTGCATCCATAAAGACCTTTTGATTTGAACATGCATATGTTTTTGAGTGTTGATATTAGAGGCTTGCCAAGTCTGTTTGTGTTTGCTTTCTTGAGTGCATTGAGTGACACTGATTTACCTTAAACACTTGAGAGAAACAATGATTGTGTGCATCTGTGAGGCTCTATTGCTTTTTATTCATCTCTTGAACTGATTGACTGTTTTCCATGTACTGAACTGTTTGGATGACTTCATGAGTATCTGTTTTCTTTGATCCTGTGTTGGATACTGTCCACTTCCTTTCTTTGTCCAAATTTCTTGAGAACTGTGTATTTCTGTTTCTTTCACTGTGACTCTTTGTTTTCTGTCTGTTGAGTCCGTGTCACTTCCTGATGTCCTCAGATCTGTTCCCAGTTTTGCGTCTTGATTTTGCCCAGGAGTGCAAAAGACTAAGTGTGGTCTATTTTGATGAGTCGATATTTTATTGATTTTACTTATTTTATTGATTTTGATGGCACTTTAGGGCTTTAGGGTTTTAGGGTGGACCCCACCCTTATTTTTGAGGACCCATGGCCTTAGAGTAGAGGGCAGCCGACACTTGGGAGGTCATATATATTCTCTCGGCAGAATTTCAGGCTGTGCTGGAACGTTTTCCCTTTTCTTTGAAAACCAGGTTTATACGTTTGGATCATGGTTGAATGAAACGGAGGGCAACCACCACTTGATGAGAACACACATTAGTTTCTTTTATTAGGAATGAGCAGCAGCAGCCGCGAAAATGTTTTTAGCTTTCCTTAAAAACGATTCTTGCACGTTATGGTTCATTCACTGCAGCAGTAGCACATGGTGTTTTTCTTTGTTGATTAAACCAAGCTTTTCAAGAAACGGTGATTGATGTGATTTATGTTGCTGCTGGAAGAAAGGTCACGATTCCATATTTATTTTCATTCAATAGATGCGCTATTTTGGCATTTTCTTGGAAAAATGAAGCAACACGGTGCAGCCATGGTCACATCAAGCATTGCACGGTCATTACATTTTGGAAGAATTTATTTTCAATTTTTTTGGGGAAGTTGCAAGTAGATTAGGTGGGGGCTGCCACGTAAATGGAAGAAGATGGTCCATCATTTACTATTCATGCTTTGCGTTTTTCTTTTAGCACTTTAACAATCAGCATTTTATTTCTTTTTAGTATACTTATTGCAATTCCAATAGTATTAGATGTGCTGCTGTTTATCCGTGAAGTTCATTTGGTTAATGCAATTTTATTTTTTTTGAAAGCACGTTACTGCCTGGTAGAATTTTAGAGCCAATCCAAATTGCTTTTAGATAGTGCATTACACGCTGATTTCAATCTAGGAAAGTGGTGCACGGCCTAGTGATTCTTTTGGAGCGGTGCATTGATTTTTTTTGGTTGCAGGGGTGAAGCTCGTTGATTCATTCCATTTCTTTTCTTTTCGAGAGCATTAATCTTTCCTAAAAGTTGGTCACAGCAAAGAGAGGACGTTGATTCACTTCTTGTGAGAGGTGTTGATCTTATTTGGTGAGTGCGTGGGTTACATCCAGCTGCCAGCATGTATGGTGTCTCGGCTGGAATGAAGAGCACGTTGATTTCTTAGAAATGGTGTCACAGCTTGGTGCAAACGGTGATTTAATGGGAAATTCACTTTTCATTTTAGAAGATGTGCTCTTACGTCTAGTAGGATTAGTTGTGTTCCATTTCTTTAATTAGTGTTGCATTTAAATAATTTTAAGTGTGTTAGATAATTGTTTGTAATAGTGTTGGGTCTAGTATTTTATTTTTGTTTTAATGCTGTCTAATATGTTTGATCTTGTCACTTCAATTGTCATGATAGCTTAAATTAACTGTGTTGGTCATTAACGATATTGCATTGCTTCTTTGAGATTTCTGGACTGTATTTGTAATTGTGACTCTAACTTGGTTAATCTCAAATCCGTATTTGCACTTGCAATTGGGTATACACTTAGTTGCCCAGTTGGTGTTGAGTCGTCTCTTAGTCGATGAAACTGCATGGTGTAAATTAGATTTGATGTTAACATTGCGTTCACTTAGTCCGCTTTTATGAAAACATAATTAGACTGCGCTTAGTTGATTAATTGTGTTGGATTAAAGGTTTGAGTTGGTTTTATTTTGTTGATCTGTGATAGGAAGCATTGTAATTAAGTTAATGACAAACCGTTTTTAGTCTGTCTTTGAAACCGTTTTCTTTTTAGCTCTGTGTCTGTGTTTCTGTTTGTGTCAGTGATTTGATTTTATTCATCCGTATTCACCACAACGTTTTTCACAAACCCCCCCTCCCTTCGTGTGTGACTTAATTCTTGAACCGCATAATTGGTCTTTGAGAGACGACCTAGGAGTCAATTCCTAGCTATACTGCATTTCTAAATTGCACATCAAATTTGTGTGGGTTGCGACACCCATCAGTAAGGCACTCAGAATGGCACCCAACGGTAGGGCCCAGGAGCAAAATAGTGAAATACAGAAGAAAACTGGCGCTCAGCGCCACCTGAGGTACCAAACTGCACTCTGGTTGACTTTTCAGCATTCTGGTTGAGTGGTTGACTTTTCTGGTTGACTGGTTGACTTTTCTGCACTCCAACTATTTGATACTTCAAATCTTCTTTCAAATCATTCCAATACCCTTCAAAATTAAGGGAATTTAGTAATAAAATCATAAAGCATATCCTCAACTCTCTTATTCATAAAACTAAAGCAAAATCATAAGTCCAAGCAAGTTTCTAAGTCAAAAAGGGTGCATTATGTATCAAAATTAAGTATAAAAATAACGGTATTTCAATTGTTATCAGCATTATGCACTGAATGACGTTCATATAATACAGTGGATGTAACGATAAAAATGCAACGCTAGGCGAGAATCGCTAGGGCTCAACGGGGGTAACGTCAAGCATATACAACTTCGACGTTAAACTTACACCAAGCCTCCTCATGTACCACGTCAAATCATCCTTTAAATATAAATATTTATTCAAATATTAGACGTCATAGAGATACAACAGATAAGCATACAGATATAACAAGAATAAACATTCAACAAAATATAACACAAGGTTTAAAGATAACAGATATTCCAGTTTGGAATCTTCAAAACCAATGTCGAAACTCAATCGATTAGTTCACAGTCGTAATTGACTCCTTGTTGTAACTACTTGTTGATTTCCCAGTTTTACACAGTCAACAAGCAATGTTCCTGCAAAACCTTTCATGGTCTTTCTAGATCAAGCATTTTAAAATCAATGCAGTACAGGAACTATCACAGATAATGTATGAGTATGCAAAGATATGAATGTAACAGTAAACAATAACACATTTTCATACATACACAAATTGAATTAACATAGAATCTGATTTCATTGATTATCAATCCATAAGGTACAATCAGATATAACAAAAAAACAATGGCATATTATGCTAACCAATACAAAATGACATTAACAACACAATCAAAATAGCAACTACATCATTAAACTCTAGACAGGTAATCCTACAACCCTATTCTGATTCAGATGAGTACATAGAGTCTTCATCAGATGACTCATCTTCTCTCTATTGATGAAGATTATATATCTTCTTCTCCCTTAAAGCACCATCCTTTCACTCTCTTTAACATTCCAAGGGATGCAAGAGTGTTTCGGTTAATCACATTGGTGTAGTTGCACGAGCATTTTTTTTCACCATCTACATCAACACCCTGGAGGATTAGGATCTTGCTGATGAACACTGCATATGGTAAATAATGTGCTTGACTGAGTCCAGCTTCCATAATGTGGTCTTTTCAGATTTCCAGCCAATTGGTGGGAACATCAATTTTTATGGCATATAACAGGAAAACATCTTCAATGATCATTCTATCTTGTAGCAGCCTCCTTAGTAGGATTATCCATGCAAGGATATATGCAGTTATCTTTTCTTCTATGTTAAGACCTTCATGCACAAAAATCTTTCTATTGTGTATCTTCCTGGAAATCTCACCTAGTTAATGTAAACATCCCTTTTCTTCAACCATCGGTGTTGGTACCAGAAATGGTATGATTTGAAGAGTAACGCGCAGTGGAATAAAACTTAGAGTAAGCGGAAAACGTGTTCGGTAACCTTTTTAAAATCAATTTGGTCCTTTTTAGAAAATCAATTTTCTTTCAGAAAATTTGTCGAACAGTTGATATACGTAAAAGATAAAGAGTGTAGGGAATAGAAAATCACACGAGTAATATTTATACTGGTTCGATTCAACAGAATCTACGTCCAGTCGTTAATCACTATAAAAGTGATTAACAGTTCCACTAAAAATTTGTTTCACAGATTACAAATATAATGAATAACAATTGATAAAATAAACCTTCCTTCGACGAACAAACCGGAAGAAGAACACTCTGCCAACTCGAAGAGAACCACTCCGGCAATCGACCAACGATTCGTGAGCTTCTCCTTTTCACGAGACCAGGCAGAGCACCTTGCTAACTCGAAGAGAGCTTGCTCCGACTATCGACACACGAAACGCGAGCCTCTCCTGTTCACGAGATCAAGCAAGGGAACTTTGAACTATAGCTTCTGAGAACTTCCTCTGACAAATAGTATTCTGCTAAGCTTTTGTTCAAAAACGTTACTTCTGAAAATTTCAGAAGTCCAATATATAGCCAGCTACCCTGAATATCAAAGGTCAAGTCCCAACTGCCACTAATAATCGATTATTGTAAGTGATAATCGATTATTCAAGTCCGTTACAAGCTTTTCAAAATGTGATAATCGATTATTTGGAAGTGATAATCGATTATCCCTGAAAGACTCATGATAATCGATTATTGCTTCTCATAATCGATTATTTCAGTAAAAATACAGGTTTTTACAAAATTTAAAGACTTTCCTATTACACTTATATTCTACAAAAGTGCTTTTAAACATTTCTTCAGGTGAAACTTCTTGTAGCATCATCAAAACTAATTTCTTCAAGATTTACCAATGCTCCTCATTGGTAACAATCGGTTTGTTTCAAAACTTGGTAAATATGAGAACAGACCTTCAGCCTCCAATCCAGCAACTTGTAGCCACACATTGTTGTTAATGCAGATATTGACTCCTTTTAATCTTGACTGAATGTCTCCATTTATGCTTTTCAAGTTGTTGTAAAAGACTCTTACCAAATCAGGGTACCAATCACCCTTCATTTGAAAAAAAAGTGAATAGACCTTGAGTTCCAAGCCACTTTGGAAAGTGTAATCCTTTTTTTTCAAATAAGCTCAAGTTTAGATGCTTATGGGGAACTACGATCTTGATTCTTCCTCTTAGAAATCTTTTTCGTGTTTCATCATCATTGATCCAACCCGAAGGATCAGCTTCTCTTGCAGCCACTACTGCCTTTCCTCTGTTTCCATCGGAGGGATGTGATGAAGATGCCATATACTCTTGAACTCTTGGTCTCCCTTCCTCCGTTCTAGGGTTTTGAGGATTACACAAACCAAACACACGAAATGCTAACACAATTTTTCAAATTTAACACTTATAAATGCGCGTAATAGCATTTTCAGTATTAGGCCAATTTTAAATTTTCAAACACATACCAAGCCCACAACAGAGATTATTAATCGATTTCATTAATATCAAAGTCAACTTTTGCTATGATAGTATTTTCAAAAATAGAGAATCACATACACAGAACACATTCAACCCAATACATAATACAATCGATTAAAAGTCGTGGCACAAGAATTTCACATAATTTAATCAATCAAACAGCCACACAACAACCATGCATATAACAATCATTCATATCAATACTTATGATTCATGATGCATGAAAATAAATTCTACATTTACCACATTCAGAAGCTCAAGAACTTGTAAATTTTCCATTTCAGTTCATCCTTGAGTTCTATACAGCTTCAGCTACAACTACTTTCCTGCAAAACAATTAAACGGTTTTGATGTTGGTACCCACATGAACTTGGGTCGTTTCTTGTCAGTTGCAGGAGGCTATTCATTAGGAATCCATTTGTATTTTCCTTTAGGAACTCCAACCTTTCTATAGTAGCAATTTATCACATTATGACCAATGGTATTACTGTTAAAACAGGCACTAGTAGCAGGGTTTACTAACATGAATAAACTTCTTAGAATTTATCCTATTACTTTTTGCTTTGTATCCAATTCCTTGCCTATTTATTCTCTACCAAATGATCTTAACACAACATCTAAATTTTCTTTACCTTGACTAAACTTAGCTAAAGTGCTGGATAAGTAATCAATTTTCTCAACATGCACAGAACATTATCACATTTCTTTTCAACAATTTGTATTTCAGTTTTAACTGTCTTTGCAGATTTTAAAGCAGTTTCTAACTCATTTTTCAATTTATTGTTTTCCTCTACAAGATTATCAATTTTGTAATCATAGTATTTTCTCTCAGAGGATAATCGATTTACCTTATATTGGAGTCGCATGACTTCTGCATGAATTTCCTGAAATGCATCCAATATCAGATCATACTTGACTTATATTGGTTCATTCTCAAAGTCATCATCAGTATCATATTTTGTGTGTGCAGAGCCTGCCATAAAGCATAAGTTTGACTCCTCCTCAACACTGCAATCTTCATCACTTGAAGAATCACTATCACTGTTTTCCCAAGCTATGCATGCTTTCTTTTCCTTTCTATTTTTGTTTGAGGATACTTTGTGATTGCTTTCTGCTTGTTCTTCAAGTCTGGACAATCAAGCTTGATGTGGCCTTCTTTTCCACATTCATAGCATTGTACAATGTTGTTTCTTAAACTCTTTCTTCCTCTTGAAGGACCTGCATTGTTAGTAGCAGAATTTATATTTTTCATGAATCGATTAAATTTTATCACCATCACATTCATGATATCCTTTTCTAATACTTATGCATCTGATTTAGCTTTAGATTCAGCCTTCTTTGAGGACTTCTTGCTTGTGGCTTTGAGGGCAATTTATTTCTTCTCTTCAATTTCCTCTTCCTCTCTTAGCCTTCCGAGTTCAAGTTCATGGTCCCTAAGCCTTCCAAAAAGAGTTGCCATATTCATGTTAGTTAAATCTCTTGATTCTGATATGGTTGTTACCTTTGGCTGCATCTTCTGTTGAGATTCTTCAGGATTTTGATGTTGATTTCCTCTTGTCAAACACTCTGCCAACTCGAAGAGAACCGCTCCGACAATCGACCAACGATTCACGAGCTTCTCCTTTTCACGAGACCAGGCAGAGCACCTTGCTAACTCGAAGAGAGCTTGCTCCGACTATCGACACACGAAACGCGAGCCTCTCCTGTTCAAGAGATCAAGCAAGGGAACTTTGAACTATAGCTTCTGAGAACTTCCTCTAACAAACAGTATTCTGCTAAGCTTCTGTTCAAAAATGTTACTTTTGAAAATTTCAGAAGTCCAATATATAGCCAGCTACCCTGAATATCAAAGGTCAAGTCCCAACTGCCACTAATAATCGATTATTGTAAGTGATAATCGATTATTCAAGTCCGTTACAAGTTTTTCAAAATGTGATAATCGATTATTTGGAAGTGATAATCTATTATCTCTGAAAGACTCATGATAATCGATTATTGCTTCTCAAAATCGATTATTTCAGTAAAAATACAGGTTTTTACAAATTTAAAGACTTTCCTATTACACTTATATTCTACAAAAGTGCTTTTAAACATTTCTTCAGGTGAAACTTCTTGTAGCATCATCAAAACTAATTTCTTCAAGATTTACCAATGCTCCTCATGGGTAACAATCTCCCCCTTTTTGATGATGATCAAAAATTCAATTTTTAAAAGCAACTTTGACTTCCCTGCAAAATATACAAGGTACATCAACAACAAAGTTAGCAATACCTGTATCAATTTAAATTAAGCCTCTCCCCTTATATTATACTTCTCCACCTAAAACTATACTTCTCCCCCTTTTTGATCATAAGCAAAAAGATTAAGGTAAAAAACTCCCCCTAAATATGATCTCCCCCTGAATGAATCAAGGTATGCATATAATCAAGAGATCATTTTCATTGATGAAAAGAAGGATTACATCATAATAAGAAACATAAAGGATAGAAATTTATCATAGATGACAGAACAACAACCAATCAACAAAGCATACAAACGTAAAATCCTATTTCTAAAATTCAGGACTTGGGGATCTCTCGGGAGGTTGAATGTGAAGGTGATTCTCGATGTTAGATAGACGAACATCAAGATCAAGAAATTGATCAACCATATACTCATCAATAGATTGCTGCCACTCATAAATCTCCTCAAAGTGTGTTCTTTGTGCTAGACTCATATCCTCCAATTGCTTAGATAATCTAGCAAAATGTTCTTCCATAGATAGCGTGGAGGATGAGGGCATGGTAGAAGGACCAGCATCAGAAGGAGCAGCAACACTAACTGGTTCTGCCATATGAGTATCGATGTCATCATCTTCATCTTCATCAGGATGGTCATCATCTTTATGGATGAAAACTCTTCCTCTGGTAATGAATCCCATCTAACGAAAGGTAGTATCTCCAATTTCCGAGCTAACAACTTGAATGGCTTGGACAAGTTCTCCTTCAACATTTACACCTTTGTACTCCAAAATCCTAGAAATAAGAAGAGCATAGGGAAATTGATAGGAATGAGATTTCTTGGCTTTTACCATTGTGTCAGCAATGAGAGCAGGCCAATCGATGTGTATGTGATTTAAAATCCCATACAGAAGAAGCAGATCCTGGTCAGAGCATTGAGCATGGTTGGTTGCTCTAGGACACAGTATCCAAACGATCAAGTAGTGAATCATGCGTTCTTCAACCTTGAAAGCCCCAACTAGCAATTGCCTTCGATTTGTCTGTTGTTCAGGATGACGCAAGAAGGATTGGAAAGTCATCAACCTATTGAAATCTTCAAGTCCTAGATGGACTTTTACAGCATCATCCCATATGGTAAGTTGGGAAACATTTATCCACACATCATCATCTAAAATTATGCGGACACCCTTAACTTTAGTGGATATAATCTCATCTCTATATCTCAAGTTGAAGTAGAAGACTCTTATGAGATCGGGATAAATGCAACCTTTTTGCTCCACCAGATTCGTGAGTCCTTGACCAGCAAACAGATATGGAAATTGAAATCCATAGAAACGAAAAAAGTCAAGGCGAATATACTTTACCGCCATGATTCTTCTCTCTTGCCAGGAATTAACATAGTCCGCATGTTTTCCTTGATCTGAAATCCAACCATCGATGGTTGCAGGACGTGGTTGAGAGGAAGAGGATGCCCCAGCAGCTCTGCGGCGATGTCTTCTTGAATCCGCCATGAAAAGATTTGAGGTAGAGAGACTTTGAGAAAATGAGGATAAATGGAGAGAATCTTAGCTCTAGATTTGATTTTAGCAGAGTAAGGGTGTAAAAGAGTGACTAACAATCGATTATGGGAGGCTTTTTATAGGAAAAATGGAAAAACTAGCCGTTTATGGCCGTTTATAGCCGTTAAGGGACGCTCCAACGGCTCTATTTTTGAATCTGTCAGCGTGATAATCGATTATGGCTCGATATAATCGATTATCTGCTCAAAAGTCACTGCCCAGACATTGCATGATAATCGATTATTCTTGATGATAATCGATTATCTGTTCAAAAATTTCTCAGATTTGAGTTTCAAGTTTGAATAATCGATTATATCCTTTTGATAATCGATTATGAAGCGTTAATTTTACAAAAATGCAAAACTTTTCATAAGCATTGATCCTAAGACATGTCTAACACTCCTAACTCTCTTCTAAGCTAAAAAATTTATCCTTAGGTAGTGCTTTGGTGAAAATATCAACTAATTGATGTAAGGTATCAACATATTCAATTTGACAATCCCCCTTTTGAATATGATCTCTTAAGAAATGATGTCTAATCTCAATGTGTTTAGTTCTTGAGTGCATTATGGGGTTCTTAGTCAGATTGATAGCACTACTATTATCACATTTTAATGGAATATTATCAAGGAAAATATCAAAGTCTTCCAATTGCTGTTTCATCCACAGAATTTGGGCACAACAATTGCCAGCAGCAATGTATTCAGCTTCAGTGGTAGACAAGGCTACACATGCTTGTTTCTTTGAGTGCCAGGACACCAAAGAACAGCCTAGAAAATGACAGGTTCCACTAGTACTTTTCCTATCAATTTTACAACCACCATAATCTGCATCAGAATAACCTATTAGACTAGGTGAAGCATCAGAGGGATACCAAAGTCCAAAAGAAGTGGTTCCTTTAAGGTATTTTAAGATTCTCTTGACAGCAGTCAAATGAGATTCTTTAGGATTGGCTTGATACCTAGCACATACGCATACACTTTGCATAATATCTGGCCTACTAGCAGTTAGGTACAACAAAGATCCTATCATACCTCTAAACATAGTTTCATTTACTTCTTTTCCAGATTCATCCTTATCTAAATAGCAAGAAGTTGCCATAGGTGTACTAGCTTCTTTGCAAGTATCCATGCCAAATTTTTTAAGAATTTCCCTACAATATTTTTTTGAGAGATAAAAGTACCTCCATTCATTTGCTTTATTTGTAGTCCTAAAAAGAAATTCAGCTCACCCATCATAGACATCTCAAACTCACCTTGCATTACTTTTGCAAATTCTTCACACAAAGAGTCATCAGTTGACCCAAATATAATATCCTCTACATAAACTTGCACAATCAGGATGTGTTTTCCTACTTTCTTTATAAATAAGGTTGAATCAACCTTACCTCTAGAAAAGTTATTATCAATTAGAAAGGTACTAAGTCTTTCATACCAAGACCTAGGTGCCTGTTTAAGACCATACAAAGCCTTTTTTAACTTATAAATATGATCAGGATATTTGAAATCCTCAAAGCCAGGAGGTTGACTAACATACACCTCTTCTTTTATAAAACCATTCAGAAACACACTTTTCACATCCATTTGATATAATTTAAATTTCATCAAAGATGCATATGCAAGTAATAATCTAATTGCTTCTAACCTGGCCACTGGTGCATATGTTTCATCATAATCTATACCTTCCTCTTGACAGTAGCCCTTTGCAACTAGCCTTGCTTTGTTCTTTGTGATGTTTCCATCCTCATCAAGCTTGTTCCTAAAAGCCCATTTGGTTCCTATGACTTGATAATTATCTTCCTTTGGAATAAGTTCCCAGACTTCATTCCTTTCAAATTGGTTTAGCTCTTCTTGCATAGCAACGCACCACTTATCATCTTGAAGAGCTTCCTTAATGTTCTTGGGTTCTATCTGAGACACAAAAGCTACAGTTAAACAAAAATTATTAAGCTTGTGTGTAGTAGTTACCCCTTTTGATATATCTCCTATGATGTTGTCCAAAGATAGTCCTCTTGGTTGTTGAAAACTTTTAGGATCAACGGCTTGAGGTGTTTCTTGAAGTTCCGGAGGATAGTTCTCGTTTAGGTACATCTCTTCAAGAGCTTCCCTCAAATAATCCTCATCTCCTGCAATTGGTTTATTTGACTCAAGAGGGTTTACCTCAAGGTCCACAATTTCATCAAAGACAACATGCATTGATTCTTCAATTATCAAGGTTCTTCTATTGAATACTCTATATGCTTTGCTAGTCAAAGAGTATCCTAGGAAAATTGCTTCATCAGATTTTGCATCAAATTTTCCAAGATTCTTTTTACCATTATTTAAGACAAAACATTTGCATCCAAATATTTTCAAATGAGATACATTTGGTTTTCTACCATTCAACAATTCATATGGAGTTAATTTTAGAATTGGCCTAATAAGCATCCTATTTAACACATAATAAGCAGTACTGACTGCATCAGCCCAAAAATATTTTGGCACATTAGATTCATTCATAAGGGTTCTAGCTAATTCTTCTAATGATCTATTTTTCCTTTCAACAACACCATTTTGTTGAGGAGTTCTAGGTGCAGAAAAGTTATGTGCAATGCCATGTTCTTCACAAAATTTTTCAAAAGATTCATTTTCAAATTCCCCACCGTGATCACTTCTCAATGTTTTAATTTTCAAATCTTTTTCATTTTGAATACGTTTAGAAAAAGATTTAAAGGCTTTGAAAGCTTCACTTTTCAAAGTTAAGAAGAAGGTCCAAGTGAATCTAGTGTAATCATCAACAATTACAAGAGCATATTAATTTCCACCAAAACTTTTAATTCTAGATGGTCCAAACAAGTCCATATGCATAAGTTCTAAAGGTTTTGATGTTGAAATTATGCTTTTGGATGAAAATGAAGATTTTTTTTGTTTACCTTTTTGACATGCAGTGCATAATTTGTCTTTCTCAAATTTCAGTTTAGGTAAACCAATCACAAGATCCTTAGAAATTAACTTATTTAAATGTTGCATATGAATATGTGCAGCTCTTTTATGCCATAGCCAAGGATTTTCTTCTTTAGCAACTAAGCATGTTATACTATGACTAGATGCACTCTCAATATCAATCAAATATATATTATTATGCCTAACACCTTGCAAAGCAATAACAGCAGAATCTTTAAAGTAAACAGTACACTTATCACTTTCAAAGATTACCTTTAGACCTTTGTCACACAATTGACTTATGCTTAAGAGGTTATGCTTGAGGCCTTCAACATATAGGACATCTTTTATGATCAATGTGTTTCCCCCTCCAATGTCTCCAGTACCCATGATTCTACCCTTGTTATTGTCCCCATAAGTCATAAATCCTTGCTTTTTCTTCTCAAGGTGGATGAACCTTTTCTTGTCACCGGTCACGTGTCTTGAGCAACCACTGTCAAGATACCACAATGACTTCTTTGACTTAGTAGGTTCCTGCAAAACAAATTAGAAAGAGTTTTAGGTCCCCAATCTAATTATGGGTCCTTGGGGTTAGTTCATGCAAGTGTAAATCATTTCACAATTTTAATCCATGCATATTTGCCATTTGGAATACCAAAATGTTTAATGTTGCATTTGTTTGATGTATGACCATGTTTCATACAGTAAAAACAACAAACATCATTTACTTTATTTTTAACAAAAGTCTCTTTTTCAACCCAAACTCTATGAGTTCTTCTAGTTTTAGACTTTTTGTTTTGATGCAAGTTCCTATTTCTAATATTGCTTCTTTTAAAGTTTGTTTTTACATTCGGGGTTGTCTTGGTTGTCTTTGCAAGTAGGTTTTTAAGTATGTCAATATCAAACATATGACTCTTACAATACAAGCATTCAACAGGTTCAACAGTAGTGTTTGCATCAGATAATTTTGTTTCTAAAGTACTAACTTTATTTCTTAAGACAACTTCATCATCAAGCAATTTATCATATTTCAATTTCAATTCATTGTGCTCTTTCTTTAGCTTTTTATGTGCAGCATCAAGTTTTTCAGATTCATTCATTAGTTCAAAGAAAGCTTTTTGTAAGTCTAATTCACTAGATTCAAAGCTAGAATCACTTACTTGACTTTCAGTATCTTCTGAGTCAGCCATTAGACAAATATTAGCTTCCTCATCTGAATCACTTGAGCTTGTTGAACTGGAAGCGTTGTCTTCCCAAGCTATGTAAGCTTTTTTTTTTCTTTTGAAATTTTTTTTCCTTCTTTTCCTCACTTTTCCTGTTCTTTGGGCATTCAGATTTCATGTGTCCTCTTTCTCCACAACCAAAGCATTTTACACTTAAAGGTGATTCTTGATTTTCTTTCCTTTCTTTGCGGAATTTGTCTTTTCCTTTTGCCTTCATAAACTTGGAAAACTTCTTTATCATAAGGCTCATGTTCTCCTCATCATCAAAATCATAATCTTCAATCCTTTTAGAGCTCTTTCCTTTAGAGATCTCTGACTTGAAAGCTAGTGTCTTTCTCTTGCCTTGATCCTCTTCAGCACTTAGTCTCCTCAACTCTAGCTCATCCTCACGAAGCTTTCCAAACAGAATTGGCATTGACATCTGAGTGAGGTTTTGAGACTCCGAGATGGCAGTTACCTTTGGTTGCCAAGACCTGTCTAATGATTTTAAAATTTTCACATTTAATTCATCATTATCAAAAGTCTTACCCAACCCAGTCAAGTGGTTCACTATGTGAGTGAAGTGCTTTTGGACATCAGAAATTGTTTCTCCAGGTTGCATTCTGAACATCTCATACTCCTGAATGAGAGTGTTCTTCCTTGCACGTTTCACGTCCTCTGTTCCTTCATGTGTGACTCTGAGGACTTCCCACATTTCCTGTGCTATCTTACACACTGAAATTCTATAGAATTCATCAAGTACAACAGCAGATGATATAATATTGCGAGCTTTAATATCAAACTGAGCTCGTCTATTTTCTTCAGCAGTCCAATTAAAGTATGGTTTTTCTACTTCTACACCATCAACTGTGCTCTTAGGAATATAAGGACCATTTTGTACAGCTTCCCAGATGCCTCTGTCAACAGACCCCATAAAAATTTCCATTCTGACTTTCCAGAACGCATAGTTACCACTAGTAAAAAGTGGTGGTCTGTTAATAGAAGCACCCTCGACATATACAAGGTTTTGGTTGTGACCGGCCATTTTCGCAAATTTTGAAAGACTATCAAACAAGCTCTGATCCCTGAAAGACTCATCATAATCGATTATTGCTTCTCATAATCGATTATTTCAGTAAAAATACAGGTTTTTACAAAATTTAAAGACTTTCCTATTACACTTATATTCTACAAAAGTGCTTTTAAACATTTCTTCAGGTGGAACTTCTTGTAGCATCATCAAAACTAATTTCTTCAAGATTTACCAATGTTCCTCATTGGTAACAATCGGTTTGTTTCAAAACTTGGTAAATATGAGAACAGACCTTCAGCCTCTAATCCAGCAACTTGTAGCCACACATTGTTGCTAATTCAGATATTGACTCCTTTTAATCTTGATTGAATGTCTCCATTTATGCTTTTCAAGTTGTTGTAAAAGACTCTTACCAAATCAGGGTACCAATCACCCTTCATTTGAACAAAAGTGAATAGACCTTGAGTTTCAAGCCACTTTGGAAAGTGTAATCCTTTTTTTTCAAATAAGCTCAAGTTTAGATGCTTATGGGGAACTACGATCTTGATTCTTCCTCTTAGAAATCTTTTTCGTGTTTCATCATCATTGATCCAACCCGAAGGATCAGCTTCTCTTGCAGCCACTACTGCCTTTCCTCTGTTTCACATACACAGAACACATTCGACCCAATACATAATACAATCGATTAAAAGTCGTGCCACAAGAATTTCACATAATTTAATCAATCAAACAGGCACACAACAACCATGCATATAACAATCATTCATATCAATACTTATGATTCATGATGCATGAAAATAAATTCTACATTTACCACATTCAGAAGCTCAAGCACTTGTAAATTTTCCATTTCAGTTCATCCTTCAGTTCTATACAGCTTCAGCTACAGCTACTTTCCTGCAAAACAATTAAACGGTTTTGATATTGGTACCCACATGAACTTGGGTCATTTCTTATCAGTTGCAGGAGGCTATTCATTAGGAATCCATTTGTATTTTCCTTTAGGAACTCCAACCTTTCTATAGTAGCAATTTCTCACATTATGACCAATGGTATTACTGTTAAAACAGGCATTAGTAGCAGGTTTACTAAGATCAATGAACTTCTTAGAATTTATCCTATTACTTTTTGCTTTGTATATAATTCCTTGCCTATTTATTCTCTACCAAATGATCTTAACACAACATCTAAATTTTCTTTACCTTGACTAAACTTAGCTAAAGTGCTGGTTAAGTAATCAATTTTCTCAACATGCACAGAACATTATCACATTTCTTTTCAACAATTTGTATTTCAGTTTTAACTGTCTTTGCAGATTTTAAAGCAGTTTCTAACTCATTTTTCAATTTATTGTTTTCCTCTACAAGATTATCAATTTTGTAATCATAGTATTTTCTCTCAGAGGATAATCGATTTACCTTATATTGGAGTCGCATGACTTCTGCATGAATATCCTGAAATGCATCCAATAGCAGATCATACTTGATTTCTATTCGTTCATTCTCAAAGTCATCATCAATATCATATTTTGAGTGTACATAACCTACCATAAAGCATAAGTTTGACTCCTCCTCAACACTGCAATCTTCATCACTTGAAGAATCACTATCACTGTTTTCCCAGGCTATGCATGCTTTCTTTTCCTTTCTATTTTTGTTTGAGGATACTTTGTGATTGCTTTCTGCTTGTTCTTCAAGTCTGGACAATCAAGCTTGATGTGGCCTTCTTTTCCACATTCATAGCATTGTACAATGTTGTTTCTTAAACTCTTTCTTCCTCTTGAAGGACCTGGATTGTTAGTAGCAGAATTTATATTTTTCATGAATCGATTAAATTTTATCACCATCATATTCATGATATCCTTTTCTAATACTTATGCATCTTATTTAGCTTTAGATTCAGCCTTCTTTGAGGACTTCTTGCTTGTGGCTTTGAGGGCAATTTGTTTCTTCTCTTCAATTTCCTCTTCCTCTCTTAGCCTTCCGAGTTCAAGTTCAAGGTCCCTAAGCTTGCCAAAAAGAGTTGCCATATTCATGTTAGTTAAATCTCTTGATTCTGATATGGTTGTTACCTTTGGTTGCATCTTCTGTTGAGACTCTTCAGGATTTTGATGTTGATTTCCTCTTTGTCAAACACCTTGCCGAGAACCATCAAGTGATTTATAATGTGAGTAAATCTTTTCTACACTTCACAGATGGTCTCATCAGCCTTCATCAAGTGATTTATAATGTGAAGTCATTGTTTCTCCTTTGAGCGGCATCGTTGAGCGTCCTGTGCAATTAGAGGGCAACCGCTGAGCGGCGTATTGGACTGCTGAGCGGTTTTGCGATTAGAGGCAAACCGCTGAGCGGCCAAATTAAGCGCTGAGCGTCCATCAGATGGCCTTGGGCTTAAATTCTGTTACTTTTATGCGCTATAAATAGCCCTAGTGCGATTCTTAAAGCAATTCTTTTGGCAGGCAGAGACGTCCAGAGTTGTTCTACACTCCTTGGAGGCGTTTCCATGGATGCTTAGGCTCCAATCTACCAAATTTAGGGTTTATTCTTCCATACTTTCATTTAATTCCATCTAGTTCACCATGTCTATGGTGAACTAAACCCTTTGTTGTTGGGGAACAATGTAATCTTTTGAAACTCTCTTATATTGAAATTCTTATTTTATTCATATGCTTGCATATGCTTATATTATCAATTGTTGGATTCCTTAACTTTGCTTAATGCTTTTATCGTTTAACTCATTCGGTAAATGTTGTTTGTCTTTATTGATACGGAGACGTACAGTAATGTCATCAACTGGGGGGAATTCCTTGATTAAGCTAATACCGCCTAGAGATAGGGGTAGGACGATCAATTGTATTTTGCTTTCATTTATCATGCATTATTAGTTACTAGGAGAGGCTAGAGATAGCAAGTCAGTAATTAGTAATAGGCTATATTCGCCAAGAGATTGGGTTTAGGGTAGACCAAGAAAGTTTGCATGACAATATGATAAATAGGCGAATTAAATAAGAAGAGTAGATATAAGAGGGTGGATAAGATGAAATTGTAAACCCCAACAACTCCATTCATCCATAGTTTCTTCTAGCCAATTGATTCACTGCATTTTGCATGTTTATTTTCGTCTTGCATTCAGAAACCTAAATTTAATTCTTTTCTCAAGTCTTATGCGATCTCTTTACATGAAAGTTAAGGCCTAAGAGTCCTTTGGGAGAACGATATTTTGTCTTACCATCTATTATTACTTGATACGATATGGCACACTTGTCAGGGGATTAAAAGCAATGTAGCGGAAAAACTTAATCAAATCCGTAAACAGGATAATCGACTTAATAAAAATGGTGTAGGGATCAGAGAATTAAAACGCTGATTTTTGTACTGGTTCGGCCAACCTGCCTACATGTAGTGTCCTTCCAACCATGGGAAGTAAATGCACTATAAAGATCAAGGTTTTCATAACAAGGTTTTTACAGAAGACCTCACGTAAAAAATGTAAAACACCTCTTTAAACCTCTAATCTAAATATAGGAAAACATCGAACAAGACCAGCAACAAGAAACCTTTAAGTGTTGATCACCACGGTCAATCTTGGTTCTTGGAGCTTTTCCTCTTTTAGTAAGATGACACAACTTCTTGTAAAAGATATGAAAGTGTCAGAATCAAAAAAGGTTGTTGCAAAATTCAAATAAGCGTCAATTTATAGTAAACACACATCAGACGCATTTTAATCGACTTTGCTACTAATGTAGTCGAATACAACATTCAGTTATAACAGTTTAGTAGCAAACACAACAATTAATTGAATGCACAATTAATGCAATCGACTATCATTTAATGCTTGGTCAACACATTTAAAAAAATTATTGTTATATCAGTTGTGTAAAGCATTCAACAAATTTTCAAATCATCAATTAACTTAGTCGAATACATATCACACGCAATTGATTCAGCAACAATACTTAAAAGAGTTTTGAAAACAGTTCTTCTTGAAAAATCACACAGCACACTTGAAAATATTTTGTGCAAACACACGAGTTTTAATCGATTCACCCCATAATGTAATCGACTTAAAACTGTTGTTTTGCCACCCTTTAAAGTTCAACCAAAGTGCTTGTGTTTTTCCTTTTCCAAAAACCTATGTCATGCATACACACATAAAATCACATATTAAACAGAGTGATGTGCAAAGAACAACACAATCATGTTCCTAAATATGCTTATACAAATTTAACAGAGTAATCAAAAGCATATAACACGTAAACAAAGAACATGTAACACAGAATGCACATGTGTTATTAATTATGTGTTGTCATCATCAAAAACAAAGATATCATTAAGATTGTAGGTTAAGCTAAAATAGTGCTCCCCCTATCAACAATCTCAAAAAAGCAGTAAGCACCTTCTGTTGTGCTGAACGATCAGTCTTTACGATTGACGAGTTGATATTTAATTGATTTCACTTAGTTTATTGTGCTAGAATTAATTAGGGAATTGTGCTTAATTGTCCGATATTTCTCCGTTTTTACTAATTGTACTTAATTTGACCGGAAATTCTAATTTTAATTAATTTGATTTTTCTGAGCTAATTAATTGCAGTATTTATTGCAGGAAAATTTTGGACATACATTTTGGACATTAGAGAAGACATAAATTAATTCAAGACTCTCCAATTAGACATTTTAAATTTAATTGTATTGTAATTTAGTTGTTTAAAACTTTTTAGACAAACTCTTTGCATCTTGGGCCAATTTTGGAAAAATGTTGATGGGCCCAAATTGTAGTGTAACACTTGGCAACCTAGGGTTTCTTAGGGTGGACCCCACCCTCATTTTTCAGCTACACCTCACGGCCTAGGGATTAGCAGCCGGCACTTTTTCTTTTCGCACTTGGCTTGGAACGTTCTTTTCCATGGAGCTTCTAATTGCATTGTTTGATTTTGGATGAAGGAGCTCACGGTTAATTTCTTTTGCTGGTGCACATGGTGATATTAATTTGAGATTGTTAGTTTCATTGGCATATGATGTTGACGGTGATGGAGTATTGTTGAATGGGAGAATAACATTTCCTTGCCTTTATTTTCCTTGCCTTTTATTTTTCTTGCCCTTTATTTTTCTTAATCTTTGTACAAGTGCTGCAACATTTCTTTTAAGCTTTCATTGATTGAAGATGTGATTTCATGGGAGTAGGTGTGTGGTGCACGGTGATGTTCAGATATGGCATAAAGTTTCATTTTTTTAATTGCAATCGGAGAAATGAAGCGTACAAACGGTGATTGTATTGGAGAAATGGGCAGCCGCCACACACATTATCTTAACGTTTTTTTCATTATTAAATAGGAAGGGTACACATGTTGTTATTGAATGTTGGAACATTTCCTTTCAATTTACTTTTCTTATGCAAAAGCACGGTGATTAATGAAGAGAGGCACACCTTTATTATTTTTATTTCATGGAGTAGAAGCATTGTCCCATCAACACGCTGCTTTCAATTTTCCTTTGATAGAATAGATGTTGGCTAGCTGGAGACACACTCATTTGTTTAGTTGCTTTTAGGATGAGAGCTCATTGATTTTTAGTGGAATACCGGGGTCTAGATGGATTAAAGTAGGAAGCATATTCTTTTTATTTTCTTTTAGGAGGAGCTTATCTCCATTTTGCTAGCTTAGTACTCTTCGTTGGAAGAGGCGCTGCAATTGTTTAGCTTTTAGAGAAAAGCACACGTACGATATAAGAGTGAGAGTTACAAGGTTCGAGTTGTTTTTAGTGAAGTTTCGTGATGATGTGCACCTCATTGTTCCATTATTGTTAGCTTAATCATTGCCTTTCAATATTAGATGTGTTTTCGTGATGCTTACTACTTCACTTTATTTTTCTGTTCAAGCACTTTAAGCGTTCACTTTAATGCTATCTATTTTGTTCATTTGTGTTAATTTAACTGTGATGTTAGCTTAGATTAGTCGAGTTGGTTATTAGCAATATTATAATATTTTCTTGAGATTTTTGGATTGTAATTGTGTTTGCCACTCTGACTTGGTCAATGGGAAATCTGTATTTGCACTTGCAATTGGGTATACGCTTAGTTGCCCAGTTGGTTTTGAGTCTTCGCTTAGTTGATGAAACTGCATGGTGTAAATTGGATTTGATGTTAACATTGCATTCGCTTAGTTCACTTTTATGAAAACATGATTAGCCTTCGCTTAGTTGGTTAACTGTGTTGGATTAGAGGTTTGAGTCGCTGCTTTATTTTGTTGATCTGTGATAGGGAGCATTGTAATTAAGTTAATGACCAACCGTTTTTATTCTGGAATTGATTCCATTTTTACATTCTGTATGCATTCAAGTTTTGATTTAAAGTTCATCCGCATTCACAAACTCTTTCACTAAAGCCCCCCCACTACGTGTTAGACCTAATTCTGGAACCACATTTGGTCCTTGAGAGACGACCTAGGAGTCACTTCCTAGTCTATACTGCATTCTTTTATGCACACTAAATTTGCATGGGGTGCGACACCCATCAACGATTCAAACAATCTTGCTTCTCAAGAAACCTTCAAGACTTGAATACCATAACAATTCTTGCTTTTTGGAGTGTTTTATGATCTCTGTAACACCATTAGAAAACTGATATGAAAATGTTAAACTCAATTCTCTTGTTCTTGTTACAAAATTCAAACAAAGCATCCATATATAGTTTTAGACAAATCTGACGCATTCTAATCGATTACACTATTAATCTAATCGGTTACAATTCACAGTTATAACATATTAACAACAACAAAGGAATTAATTGAATGCTCAATTAATGTAATCGATTTGCATTTAATGCTAGTCAAGCATATTAAAAAATATGACGTTAGTACAGTTACGACAAGCAATGAAACAATTGTCAAATCTTTAACAAACTTAATTGAATACATGATACATGTAATCGATTTAGCTTTAACACTTAGCATATTTTTGGAAACTTTTCTTTTCAAAATCCATCACAACAAACTTGAAAAAATATTTGTGCAAATGGTTAGAGTGCAGAAAATTCAACCAGAGTGCAGAAAAGTCAACCAAAATGCAGAAAAGTCAACCAGAGTACAAAAAAGTTGCGCTGAGCGGAAAAGGGCGCTAAGCGCCATTTTTAGTGCTGGTTTTCTTCTGTTTCACGCCTGAGCGCCACCGCTAAGCGTCAATGCTTATCTTTTCTATCTTTTTCATGCTTTTTCATTCAATACATTAGCTCAATGCTTTTCTTTACCTTTCAATTCTCCTAACAACTGCAAACTTGAACCTTTATCAATACCATTCAATTATTCTCAACTCAACTAAAGTTAAAGATTTTTCAAACAGGTTTTCACATAAAATGTTTAAGGCTAAGGTTCAAAAAGGGTAGAACACATTGTTCTCTTTACTTTGGGACGAAAATTTGCAAAGTAAGGACTTTCAAAAATGGCCTTGATCATATGACACAAACATGTAATTCAATCAATCATAAAGATTTAGGCAAAATCATTCATACTTTCAAGTAGATAGCAAACATATTAACAAAAACTATGGAGCTCAAAACCTCACAACTAGGTTCACTCAACATTTCAAATATCATAATCATACAACCTGCTTAGCATCATAATCACAATCATAATATCATCATGCATATGTTCACATAGCTCGTGAACACTTCACCTATATATAAGCATGTAAAGCACTCTTAATCATCATCCAAATCAAGAATCATCAAGCATACTCATCATGCAATGAACAAGTCAAACCATCATCAGATAAGGTGTTCAAAGCAAGTACAATAACAACCTACACTACTCAACAGAAGCAAATAAGTTCAAAAATCCAAAAACCAAAGATAGAAAATAAATCCTGCTCTAGTGTAGATAACATCCATTAGTAGATGCTATCTCATCTCCTCAGCCCATGCTGTCATCAGAGTCATCCTCCTTTCCAGCCCCTACATCCTCGAAATCATCATCATTCTCATCATCTTCCATGACTGAAGCTTCAGCTTCTCTAGCTCCACTACCATGTGCCTACGACTGCGGCCATGCCATCTTACTATGGAACTCGTCCATAGCCCACCTGTGTGCTGGGGGTGTATCATACATCCCCACTATCATCTCAACAGTGGCAACTTGCCCTCTGTAGAGAAACTCCAGTCTGGCCTCCATCATGAACATATACATATCTCTCATCTCGAACGGCTCTGCATGATGTGCTGGGTCATCCTGTGGTGATCCTCTCCTAGGCTATCTCTAAGGCACTGATCAAGCTGCCTCATCTCCTCCACAATATTGCCTATAGTAGGGTGCATCTTTGGCCTTCCTAGACCTCTCAAATGGTGGAGTAGAAATGTCTGCCCCAGCCTGATGACACAACTGCGTAATCAAAGAAGGGTGCCCAAGGGGTGCTTTACTACTCACAGTGGTAGCGCAACTTTAGATTTCATTTGCAATAACCTATCCTATGTTCACATTTAGCCCCCTCAACATGCAATATATAAACATGGCCCTGTGAACTGTGATGTCCGAGACATGAGAGCAAGGTTGGATATTAGCATGAGAGAATGTCATCCAATATTTGGCTAGAGGGGTCAAGTCTGCTCTCTTAATGTGAATAACTACACCATTTGGGTTCCTGTGAAAGTTCCCTTCAGGCATGCAAAGCATACTCTCAATATCTTCAAAATTTGTGCCCTCCTTCACGTTCAGTGAATACTAACACTGCTCACTAGCCCACTCAGTGTTCAAAATGCTATTAATTGTCTCAGAATCATATCTACTAATCTTTCCCCGAACATAGCTTGTATAACCTTGAACATTAGCCCCCAATGGCTTAGCATTTGTATAAAATTCTTTTACCACTACTATATTGGCAGGTGCAGGGTATGTGGCCAATTTCTCCCAATTTCTACTCTTTAACTCTTCACCAAACTGTGGAGCCAAGTCTGGAATCCATTTTGCGTTCCTCTCCATCAACAGGCATGTTTCTTGGACAGTTGAATGAGGTTGCTCATGCCTCCTGGTGAGAAATTTGTGAGAGTAAAACCTCTCTGGTTCTTTCCTCTTATTGCCCACAGTCTTGACCCTCTTCCCGGATGATGATGCCATTCCTACATCACATATAATTCAAAAGACCAAAGAATACACCTTTAAGGGTTAGCAAACCATGGAATTATTATCAATTCATCATTGTCTAGTGCTGAGGGCAAAACAAGGCCCCTCAACGTCACCTGTATAACATTCAATAAAACAAACAAGCATTCTGCTAGGCCACCACTCAGCGGTGGCAGCGGCAGTTTTGCAAAACCCTTCCAAAACATTTCTAATCTCCACCCAAATGCAGATTTCACAGTTCCAGTCCAAAATCAAATATTTTAATCGGTCCAAATCATTTCTCTTTCAACAAATCATGCATAGAAATCAAAAGCCCTAAATTCATGCTTCTACACATTTTTTTCATCAAATTCATGCTTTAGAAACCCTAGAATGAAAAATGTATGACTTACTTGGGTGGAGAGACCTTGAATGCTCGAAAAATACTTTTTGGATGATGATGAATGTTCCCCAAATGCAGTGCTCTCACAAAAACCCCAAACTTTGATAATGGAATGATGCAAAGATAATGGAGAATGGGTTTTAAGCGAAGGGGTGATGGAAAAAGTGAGGAGAAACCTTTGGAAAGCTCTTGAGAGTACAAAGGAAGAGTGAGGGTCGAAAAGTGGCGCTTGGGCAAACCCTAAGGGTATTTGAAAAGTGCAAATGGGCCTTCGATGCTGAGCTTTATTAAAAACCCAAAAACCCCTATGTGACGCCACCGCTCAGCGCTAGGCTACCCCTAAGCGGTGAACGCGATTTTAAAACTTCCCCTTTTTGGCTCGCCTAAGCGTTATCCGACCTGTGTCACTCGATTTCAACTCTCAATTTTCAATTTTTATGCAATTCCCCTCACCTATGCAACATTCAATTCTTAAAATGAAACTAGAACAAAGTTTAAAATAAAGATAAACAATCAACTGGGTTGCCTCCCAAGTAACGCTTGTTTAACGTCACGAGCCTGACCCAAACCTTTCTAGCACTTGTCAGTAAGTGCATACCTTTCCAACACCCATCAGTAGGTGTACCTTCCTGTATCCTTCAGTGAATACATAATCAGCCTAGCATCCCCAGTGAATGCTACCCAATAAAAATTGTTTAACAAAAACCCAAAAATTACAAAATCCAAAATTAACAAAAGAAAATAATGTTCAAAAGTTACTGTGGTGCCTCCCAGCAAGCACTCTTTTAATGTCACTAGCTTGACCCAATAAAGCTCAAGTCTCATCTTTCATGTTGGTGTCTTCTTTGCCTTCATCACACCAACTCATCCATTGTTTCCGGTCCACCTTCTTGACTCTCCTAGAATATGGAACTTCAATCTCTATCACTTCATTCTCTTTATAGCCTTTCACCACCTAAAGCTTCTTCTTGTATCCCACAGGTGTACCAAGTTTGAATGGTGCATCCTTCAAATCAAAGTGGGTTGTTCCTCCATTGTCAACTTTCTCCTCTTCCTGTACCTGCATGAAAACACAATTATTACCTTTGTTGACCACTTTAGCAGATTAGGCCAAACAACCGCTGCATCTTTCTTTGAAGCTTTATACTTAGCCCTCTTTTTTATTTGCATCTGCTTCTCTTTGGAGACATTATAGATCACCTTTTCTTCTTGGTCTTTAAGTATAATCACCCCATCATAGACACTTATGACCACTTTGGCCGTCTTCATGAACGGCCTTCCAAGAATCACCGGGATCTTATCATCCTCCTTCATCTCTATCACCACAAAATCAACCAGGAATTCAAGGCTTTCAATGCGAATCACCACGTCCTCCACCATACCATAAGGTTTCTTTGATGATCCATCTGCCACAACCAAAGAAATATTTGTTGGCTTCAATGTCAGCCCACCAATCTTCTTCAGCATAGATAGAGGCATCGAATTAATACTTCACCCTGAATCAAGTAAAGCTTTACCTATCTTCACACTCCCAATGGTGCAAGGAATTGTAAGGCCTTCTAGATCCTTCGTTTTTGGAGGGTGTCTTTTCTTCAAAGGGCCATTACAACCTTCTTGTTCCTCAGTAGCTTTCTCTTCAAGATCTATCTTTTCTCCAAGATATTGCTTTATACGCCTAGCATAGATAGGAATTCGTTGAAGTGCTTCAGTCAATGGCATAGTAATCTCCATTTGATTGAAGATTTCTCTAATGTGATCACAATTACTCTCTTTTCTCTCTTCTCCGCTAGGGTAAGGAAGATCTCTCTCATCTTTTTCACTTTTTTCCTCTTTTTCTATTTTTTTTTCTTCCCTCTTCTCTTTTTCTTCTCTAATCTCTCTACCACATATTTCTTCTCTTTTTTCTAACTCAACAATTTCTTTTTCCACTCTTTCGACAACCATCCTCACAACAACCTTACAATCTTCTCTAGGTTTAACTTCAGTATTAGCCCCAAATTGATTTTTCTCTGTGACCTTCACCCTTTTGGATAACTGGCCAATTTGCATCTCCAAATTCCTGAAGTTAGCTTCATTAATCTTGTAATTGGAATCATACACCTTCAAAAAAATTTTGAACTTCTCATCCAAATTGTTCACTTTTTCAGCCAAAAGTGAAACCTGTTACCATAGTGGTGGTTGTTGTTGTTTGTTAAATTGGCCTTCAGTTTGTCCAGTTTGATTTATCTAGCTTTGCCCAATGCTTGGGTGATTATTCCAACCTTGGTTGTAATTACCTAGATTGAAGTTACCCTGGCGGTATTGAAACTGGTTGCCTATGTAATTTGTTTCTTCTTGGGTCTCCTCTGCAAAAGCACATTGACCATTAATATGGTCACCACCACAGCAATCACAAAGTTGTTGTTGTACCTGCAAAATATTCTTCAATTCATTACGCAGTTGAGCAATAGTCCTTGCCAGATTCTCCAACTGTTGAGTTAAAAGCTTGTTTTGTGCAAGCAATGCATCTTCAGTGGGCAATTGAAGAACTCCCCTCTTTTGAATTGTCACGCCACTTTCGTTATGAGTTTCATTCTCGTTAGCCATCATGCTCTCAATCAACTCATAGGCCTCCTCAACAGTCTTTCTCTTAATATTACCTCCAACTAAGGCATCTAGCATAAGCTTTGACTGTGTACCAAGACCTCCAAGGAACGTGAGAACTATAGTTGTCTCATCAAAACCATGCAAAGGCGTCTTCCTCAACAAACTTTTATATCTGTCCCATGCCTGACCTAGGGTTTCCTCCATGCCCTACCTAAAAGAAGATTTCTCCATCTTTCCTTTGTTGATTTTAGACTGTGGAAAATATTTATTCAAGAATTTTGCTACCACAGCCTCCCAGGTTGTAAAGCTTCCTTCCGAAAAAGAATTCAGCCACAGTTTAGAATTTCCTCCCAATGAGAAAGGAAAAAAGATAAGTTTAATCATTTCATCCGAAACACCATTGATCTTCACCGTGTTGCAGATCTCATTGAGTGTGGTGAGATGATCATATGGACTTTCATGTGTTAGTCCATTAAATTGGTTGCTTTGCACAAAGTGTATCAACGCCGGATTCATCACCATGTTCAGTGCATTACCCCTCGGCATTGCAATGCTATTAAAGTGTTGAGGGCCAACCACATTGGATGCATCCCCCAGAGTACACCTAGGAACTTCCTCCCCAGCCATCTTTGTGCTTTGATGTGATGTTACTGGTGAGGGTTGTGAGAGTCTCTCAAGAGAGGGAAATAATTCTTTAGATGGTCTTCTAACTTTCTTCTCTCTCCTTTCACTTAATCCTTCAAGGAGAGGTTGTGGATTTTTCTTGCTCCTAGTATGAATTGCCTCCTGCATACACAAGAAACAAAACCCTAAAAATCACTTTTATATAAAAAAAACAAAAACAAAAAAAAATAAAAACAAAAATAAAGTCAAATTCAATCAATAATCACACTACTTGAATAGTTAAACCAATGAGTCCTCGGCAACGGCACCAAAAACTTGTTAACACTCTGGCAAGTGTACCATATCGTATCAAGTAATAATAAAACGGTAAGTCCGAGTATCATCTCCCAAAGGACTCTTTGGCCTAAATGTTCGTGTGATGATTTGACATCATAAGACTTGAATAAACAATAATTTGAGTTTTAAATGCAAAATAGAAAATAAACATGCATGCAAAGATTTGATCAATTGACAGTTGAACGATATGGATGAATGGTGTTGTTGGGGTTTACGGTTTCATCCTAATCCACTCTCAAATATCTACTATTCTTACTAAATTCGACTTTATTATCAATATTCATGCCACTTTCTAATTTACCCTAATCCCAATGTCTTGGTGAAAAGAGCCTACTCCTAGTTACTAGTTTACTATGTCTAGTCTCCCTAGCAATTATTCATGCATTACATTTTCACAGAAGCTTTAGGCAATTGATCCTCTAATTCCTATGTCTAGGTAATATTGCTATCAAGAGAATTCCCTCATGTCTAGACCTAACTATACGTGTCCATATAGAAAGAATCACAGATTATGCATTTGGATAATGTCTTAAACAAAGCGTGAAATATAACGGAGGAAAAACTCAAACACTTGATAAACAAAGCATATGAATAAAGTAAGAATTTCAATATAAGAGAGTTTCAAATAGGACTACATCGTTCCCCAACAAAAAAGGAGTTTAGTTCAACATAATCATGGTGAAACTAGATGAATTGAATGGAAAATATGGAAAAGATAACCCTAGAATTGATAGATAGGAGCTCCTACATCCAAAACTCGCCTCGAAGGGGTGAAGAGAGTGATTTTGTGTCCTTTCTATCAAACGATAGATCTCTAAGGGTTGCACTAATCTATTTATAAACTGTGAAAAATTACAGAAAACAGGCCCAAGCCCAAGTACAGCGCTCAACGCTGCGTTCACCGCTCAGCGGTAGGTGCGGCACTCAAGTGGGACGCTCAGTGTTCACGCTCAGGCGTTTGACAGTGCATTTACTGGAGAGGCCAGCGCTCAGCGCTGGTTTTGGCGCTCAGCGGTAAGCGCGACTCTATCTTCTCCCCTCAGCGTTAGCGCTTAAGTGTTTGACAGAGTCTGTTCAGCGAAACTGGCGCTCAGCAGTAGCCTAGCGCTCAACGGTAGCTGCATTTCTTCATTTGTACCTTTTTCCATCTTTTCTTGAGTCCAGTTCCTTCTTACTTCATTATCCTTCATCCAATTCTTATTAAGTCCTGTCAAAACAAGGAAAATCAAGCATAATACCCATAAAGCCATAAGACAAAATGCACGATTTCAAGCTAATTTCTAAGTCATAAAGGGTGTGTTTTGTATCAAAATCCAGTATGAAAATAATGGTTTATTAACCGTTATCAGGAGGCGCAATGTAAATTCATAATTCAAGAGTTGGATAATCTTGATAGTTATTTGAGATATGACCCTGGTAAGGAATGTTGGAACAATCGGTATCGTTCGGAGAGTATAACGCAGCGGAATAAAACTTAGAATAGCGGAAAGTGTGTTCGGTCACTTTTAAAATTAAAATGGTCAGTTTTCAAAAATAAATTTTCTAAGAGAAAATTTGTCGAACAGTTGATGTGCAAATAAAATTAAAGAGTGCAGGGAGTAGAAAAATCACACAAGTAATTTTTATACTAGTTTGATTCAAAAGAATCTACGTCCAGACGTTAATCACTATAAAATGTGATTAACAGTTTCACTAAAAACAGTTTTTCAGATTACAACAATAATGAATAAAAATATGATCAAACCTTCCTTCGACGAACGAACCGGAAGAAGAACACTCTGCCAACTCGAAGAGAACCGCTCCTACTATCGACACACGAAACGCGAGCTTCTCCTATTCACGAGACCAGGCAGAGCACCTTGCTAACTCGAAGAGAACTTGCTCCGACTATCGACACATGAAACGTGAGCTTCTCCTATTCACGAGACCAAGCAAGGGAACTGAACAATGCTTTTGAGAACTTCCTCTAACAAACAGTATTCTGCAAGAGCATCTGTTCAACAACGTTACTTCTGAAGTTCTCAGAAGTCCAATATATAGCCAACTACTCTGAATATCAAAGGTCAAGTCCCAACTACCAGTAATAATCGATTATTGTAAGTAATAATCGATTATCCAAGTCCGTTATAGGTTTTTCAAAAACATATTTCAAAAACAGACTTGTGATAATCGATTATTTGGAGTGATAATCGATTATTCTTGAAAGACTCATGATAATCGATTATTGTTCCTCATAATCGATTGTTTCAGTACATTATCTCAAATACAAATTTTACAAACTTTGAGGACTTTCCTACTACAATGATATCCTACAATTTGCTTTAAAAAACTATCTCAAATATCTTCTTCAGGTTAAAAAATTTTGTAGCATCATCAAAACAATTTACTTCAAGATTTACCAATGCTCCTCATTGGTAACAAGGAATGCAGAGATGTTGCCATTGAAAGTGACAAGGTGTCAGATGAGGAGAGAGAAAAAGAAGAAGAAAAGAAAGAGGATGAGATAAAAATAGAGAGAGTAGAAGAAGAAAGTTTGAGTGAGAAAGAGAAAAAGGTAGAAAAGGAAGAAGATGAGAGAAAAGAAAAAGAAAGGTTGAGTGAAAAAGAAAAAGATGAAGTAGAGAAAGAAATGGAAGAAAGTGAGGGAAAAGAAAAGGAAAAAGAGAGGGAAGGAAATAAAGAGAATGAGATAAATATAGAGAGAGAAGAAAAAGAATGTTTGAGTGAAAAAGAGAATGATGTAGAGGAAGAAAAAGAAGGGGTTGAGAGAGAAAAGAAACAAATTGAGAAAAGTCCTTTGTGCCCTAAGGAGTGTCCCAAGGTGAAAAAGAGAAAGGGGAAGGATGAAAGCAAAAAGAAAGAATCATATGAAAAACCCCTTCCTCACCCAAAGAAGGATCTAGGAAGAAAAATGACAAACAGTTTTAGCGTTTCGTGGAAATCTTCAAGAAATTGGAGATTAAAGTTCCTATGATTGAGACACTGCAACATGTTCCTGGTTATATTAAATTCCTAAAAATATTCAACAAAAAGAAAAAAATATCCTGAACCCAATTCCTGAAGTTTTTATCTTTTATTTTGTTTTATTATTTATTATTTATTATTTATTATTTATTTTTTATTTTTTTTATTTTTTCTTTTTAATTTATTATTTATGTGATTTGGATTTGAGTTTGTTTTTGTGTGTATGAGTTCTTTTTTTAGGTTATATGCTGCTTCTGATAGCAGTAATGACAGCATCTACTAATGGATGCTTCTACAACATCTACTGATGGATGCCAATGAAGATAAGAAAGATTGGTGTCTACTGAGGGATACCAATGAAGATAAGAAATATTAGCATTTATTGATGGATGCTATGTGATCAGACATCTACTGATGCATGTTAATGAGAACATCTATTGATGGATGCTGTGATGATGAAGACTGGGTCAAGCTAGTGACGTTATAGAAGCTCTTGCTGGGAGGCAACCCAGTTCTCTGAACTTTTACTTTTTAATTTCTAATTTTATTTTTGCTTTATTTTATTTTATTTTTATTGTGCCCTACTTGAATGAACTGAACTGCTTCGATTCAACTATGCTCTATTTTGTGTGATGAGCTTTGCTTTATGAGATTCTAGTGTTTGATTGATGTTGAGGTGATGCATGATGTGATTTGAGAGATGACTTACAATATGTGAAACAGGTGCTTGAACAAAAATTTAATTGAGATACTGAGTAGGGTGTTTTTCTAAATTTTAGAACTTGTGAGTTTACCTGTGAGAGTTTTAAGCTTCAGAGTTGTTTTTAAATAATTGCTATTACTTTGAAAGCATGAATAATTTTGCCCAAATTTTCTGTGATTGAACTACTTGCTTGCAGGTCCTATATGATCAAGGCCATCTTTTTTTTTATCCCTTATTCTTTTGCCCTTCACATAATTTTTGCCCACTGGAAAGAGAACAATTTGTTCTAACCTTTGAACCTTGAACCTTATGCATGTTTTGAAAAACCTTTTTGAAAATCTTTACCTTGAGATAAGTTTAGAACATTTGATGAGGTACTGATAAAGGTTCAAGTTTGGGGTTGCTAGGTAACAACCCACTTCTCTAGGCAGTGAGCACTAAAAAGCAAAAGCAAAGGCAAAAGAAAAAGAAAAGAAAAGAAAAGAAAAATAAAAGGAGAAGAAAGAGCTCACTGCAAGGGAAAGCTGAAGAAAAAAAAAAGAGTTTGTTCTTAAATGTTAAATTCACAAATATATCTCTTAACTCAAGGAACTTTGTTGACCAGAAAAACCAATGTCCTTCTTAGCCCAGCCAAGTTACAAGCCATAAAAAGCCCTTGTGATGATTACCTGCTTGTGAGTATGTTTGATTGTGGTTAAATAAAAGGCAAAATCAATTTGTGTGACATTGTGATAGTAGAGTGAAACACCTCACTATACACCCTTGAGTTGAGTGAAACACTTTTGAGTTCTTGAGTGATATACTTTTGAATGCTTGGGTGAAACACTTTTCTTGGTGAGGAATGGTTCTTTGAATTTCTGATTGCATCTCTGCTTGGTTGATTGATCTTTCTTAAGAATACCACCTGTTGAAAATGTATGAGCATCACATTGACTTGGATTGAATTATGGCATATGCACATCTTGACTGGGATCTTTATGCTGAGTTGATAAAAGTGATTTTCTGTCCTAGAAAGAAAAGTTTTTCAAAAATGTTGAGTCATTATAGTGATTGTTCTGAAGAGTTGAGTTGCATTCTGTTTGCTTGAGGACAAACAGAGTTCTAAGTTTGGGGTTGTGATAACGGTTCAAAACACCGTTATTTGTGATATGATTTTGATACTAAAAGCACGCTTTTCCATTGAGAAACTTGCTTGGACTCATACTTTTCCAATAAATTGTAAGAATAAGAAAGTTGAGGTTGATTTCAATGATTTTATGACTAATTCCCCTTGTTTTGACAGAGATTAAGGTAATACAGGAAGCAGAGATGAAGAGCTAATAAGATGAAGCTCATAAGGGCTTAAAAAGGCACCAGAAGAAGGGAAAACACGAAGTCAGGGCAACCAGAAGCGAAGCTTGAGCGTCCTGAATCGACGTTCGTCGCCTGGGCGAGGACCCTGGCCGCCTGGGCGATGGGGTCTCGAAGCTTGGGCGACCACACTCGTAGCCCAGGCCATACATGAGGTGCTCTTCTCGCCCGGGCGACCTCCTTGGACGCTTGAGCAACGAATTTCGTGGATCAGGCCCTGTTTCATCTCTGTTTCGACTCTATTGGACCGAGCCCTATTTTTGCGAGTTTTTTACCTTATTTAAAGGAGCCTAGGGCTCTAGGTTTTGTTTCCCTGGCAGAGAAGAGCATAGAAATACATTCTTTCCCCAATTCTTAGGCTTGCATTCTCATTCTTTCTTCCATTGTTCATAGAGTTCCCCCATGTCTATGGGGAACTAATTTCTATTTGTTCTTGGGGAAGGATGTAACCTTGTAAACTCTCATGTATTTGAATTGAATCTTAATTCCATATGCTTTTTCATTAATTGTTAGAGTAACTCATTTATTTCTATGTTTGCTTATACAATAGCATGATTTATGAATTGCATGAGTGTCGGGAGGTTCCTTACAATTCAGGTTCTTGTTGAATTACTCTTAAGGGTTATATTTCTTAGGTATGGGGGTATGAGTCTTGGTCGTCTTAATCTCTTGTTCTTCACATCTTTTTACCAGGAATGCTAGGAATTGTATGAACTGGTAATTAGGGACAGACTTATTCACCGAGGGATCAGGTTTAGGTAATTTAGTGAGAGACGTTGACATTAATGCATAAACAAGAATTCCTATATACATGAGAGGGAACTTGGTGAAATCTAACCCCAACAACATATCCATCTCATATAAATCAACCTTCGTTCATCTCTGTGCTCCTTTGCCACTAATCAATTGCATTTTATTTTATTTATTATTTTTGCATCCCAAATCCATGATCTCTTTTATTTTAAGTCTTAATTAATCTTGTTATCACACGACTATTTAGTATCGAGAGTCCTCTAGGATACAATACTTGGTCTTACCATTTTATATTTCTTGTGCGACTCTGTACACTTGACGATTCAACCCAACACGCCCCACTTAGGGCGCTTGGTGGGCGACACTCCTCTGGCACTCAGCGTCTCAAACAGGGCAAGCAGGCGAAATTCTTCAAGGCAAAGAGGGGTTCATCGCCCCAAAAGGGGCACTCAGCGATTGGAGGCACTCATTCTGGCGTTGAGGGCCCCTCAAAGGGCGCCCAAGCTTCATACATTCTTCCTTTCTGGTGCTTTTCCCGACCTTTCTGAGCTCCATCTCCTTAGTACCTCAGCTCTGCTTTCCATATTATCTCATTTCCTGCCAAAACAAGGGAAATTAGTCATAAAACCATCAAATTCAACCTCAACTCTCTTATTCACACAACTTAACAGAAAAACATGATTCCAAGCAAGTTTCTAAGTAGAAAAGGGTGCATTTAGTATCAAAATTACATCACAGATTACGGTATATTCAACTGTTATCAATAATACAAAAATTTCAGAGTATGTATAATCCATGTATGTCCAAACAATGTATCAGAGTAATTTGAATTATATCATATCAGAGCAGTTTGACACATTTTGAATCAATCAAAACAGTTTAATCACTTATAATCTCAATTCATACACACAATGGATTAAACACAAAGAAATAAAAGATGAGTAAACAGATAACTGATAACAAGTCATGGTTTAATGTGTATAATTCAGAAGTTCAGAAACTTCAAACCATATGATGACACATAATCGATTTGAAGTTCCTCTTAATCAATTATTTGCTTTAGAGTAATGTCAATCTCTTATTTCATCTCAATCAGCAAATAATGTTCTTGCATAACCTTTCATCCTTAACTAGATCAAGCATTTTAATATTTATGCAAGCCAATAATTATCAGTTTAAGTATGAATATGAAATGTTATGATATAACAATGAAATATTCAAATTGCATACATACAAGATGATTAATCGATTATTACTATTTTACACTACTATGATCAAGAATCCTCAATTCATTTATAATAGTGTAGAATCTTTCCTTATTTAAAGGTTTTGTAAACATGTCCGCCAATTGATGCAAGCTGTTAACATATTTGATTTTTATCTCTCCTTTAAGAATGTGATCTCTTATGAAATGATGCCTTATTTCAATATGCTTAGTCTTAGAATGAAGAACATGATTCTTAATCAAGTTTATTGCAATGATATTATCGCATTTTAGAGGAATATGATCTAAGGATATACCTAGTCTTCTAGTTGGCTCTTTATCCAAAGAGACTAAGCATAACAGCTTCTAGTTGCTATGTACTCGGCTTCTATGGTAGATAATGCCACACAAGCTTGTTTCTTTGAATGCCAAGAAACTAGACAACATCCTAGCAAATGACGAGTACCACTAGTGCTCTATCTGTCTAGTTTACAACCACCAAAATCTGAATCAAAGTATCCTTCTAAAAAGGTTTTTGATCCACTAGGATACCACAATCCAAGACTTTTGGTTCCTTTAAGATACTTTAAAATTCTTTTCCCAATAGTTAAATGTGATTCTTTTGGTTGTGACTGAAATCTAGCACAAAGACAGACACTATGCATGATATTTGGTCTACTAGCAGTTAAGTACAACAAGGATCTGATCCTACCTCTATAAACTTTCTTATCTACAAATTACCTTTTTCATCAAGATCAAGATAACAATTCGTTGCCCTAGGTGTGGCAGCTTCCTTGCAGTCCAGCATCTTGTATTTTTTCACTAAGTCAGCGCAATACTTGGTTTGATGAATAAAGATGCCACTATCATCCTGCTTTACTTGAAGCCCCAAAAAATAAGTGAGTTCTCTCATCATGGACATCTCAAACTCCTCCTGCATTGTCTTATAAAATTCCTTGCACAGAACAAGATTAGTTTAACCAAATATGATATCATCAACATAAATTTGTACAAACAATCTATCATTTTTTAAGTTTTTGATGAACAATATTGAATCAACTTTACCCCTTGTAAATCCTTTCTTGATCAGGAATTCACTCAAACGCTCATATCAGGATCTTGGTGCTTGTTTCAGTCCATATAAAGCCTTTTTCAGTTTGAAAACATGATTTGGATACTCAAAGTCTTGAAAGCCTGGTGGTTGTTCAACGTGGACTTCTTCCTTGATATACCCATTTAAAAATGCACTCTTGATGTCCATTTGATACAATTTAAATTTCATTATAGAGGCAATGGCTAATAGAATCCTTATTATTTCTAATCTGGCCACTGGTGCATAAGTCTCATCATAATCGATTCCCTCTTCTTGATTGTAGCCTTTGGCAACTAATCTTACTTTGTTTTAATGATTTCTCCTGAATCATCCATTTTGTTTTTGAAAACCCACTTTGTGCCTATCACTTGCTGAGTTTCTGTTCTTGGAACCAGCTCCCACACATTGTTTCTTTTCACCTGATTCAACTCTTCTTGCATAGCCATCTTCTAATTCTCATCAGCAAGTGCAACCTCAATATTCTTGGGTTCAATCTTGGAAACGTACGCTACATTCATGCATAATTGATTAAGTTGTCGCCTAGTAGAAACTCCTCTTGTGATGTCTCCAATGATGTTGCTTATTGAGACATTCCTTGGTGTTTTCCACTCCTTAATCGATTCAGCTCTAGGAGGATCAACTACATTCTCATAAGTTTCCTTTTCTTGAATTTCTTCATTTTCCTCTTCCTCTCCAACAGAATCACCTGCATCTATAGACTTTCTGGAGTGCATTTGATTAGTAGCAGTATCAATATATTCATCAAATGCTACATGTATAAACTCCTCAACACACATAGTCCTTTTGTTATAAACACGGTAAGCTTTACTTTTAAGAGAAGAACTAATAAAGAATGCCTCATCAGCTTTAGAATCAAACTTACCCAGGTTTTTCTTACCATTATCAAGAATAAAACACTTACATCCAAAACTCCTCAGGTGTGTAATGTTTGGCTTTCTTCCCTGAACAGCTCACAGGGAGTCAATTTCAACATGGATCTGATCACTGGCCGATTTAGTACATAGCATGTTTTGCTTACAGCATCCACCCAGAAGTACTTTGGTAGGTCTTTCTCGTTCAGCATAGTTCTTGTCTGCTCTTCCAAAGCTCTATTTTTCCTTTCTACAACTCCATTATGTTGAGGTGTTCTTAGTGGTGAAAAATTGTGAGAGATTCCCATCTCAGTGCAGTAGTCATCAAACACTTCATTCTGGAATTCTTTGCCATGATCACTCCTTACTGATTTTATCCTGAGTTTCGTTTCATTTTGTATCACAACAGCAAATTTCTTAAACACCTTGAAAGTTTCACTTTTGGCAGAAATGAAGAAAGTCTAAGTGTAACGAGAATAATCATTAACGATCACCAAACCATACAAATTGCCTCCAAGACTCCTGACCCATAAGGGACCAAACAAGTCCATGTGTAATAACTCGAGAGGTCTAGTAGTAGACATCTCTTTTTCATTTTTAAAAGACATTCTTGTTTGTTTCCCTTTTTGATAGGCATTACACAATCTTTCAGAAGCATACCGTATGTTTGGAAGACCAATAACAAGATCCTTAGACACAAGCTTGTTTAATTGACCCATATTAATGTGAGCTAATCTCTTATGCCATAACCATGCATCACCTTCTTTAGACATAAGACATATAACAGACTTGAATGATGTTTTTCTAAAGTCAATTATGTATATGTTGTTGTATCTATTCCCTATTAATAATAATTCATATGTTGAACCATTACTTATCAGACAGTAGTTTGGTTCAAATGTTATTTTCAGGCCTTTGTCACACAATTGGCTAATACTAAGCAGATTCTGTTTCAAACTGATGAGTCAATATTTTCTCGACTTCACTTAGCTTATTGTGCTAGAATTAATTAGGGAATTGTGTTTGAATGTTCAATATTTTTTCGTTTTTGCTAATTGTACTTAATTTAATCAGAAATTCTTATTTTAATTAATTTGAATTATCTGGACTTATTATTTTCATTATTGATTGCAGGAAAAATTTTGAAAATACAATTTAGAACCTTTGGAGATTAAATGAAGGTGTGCAACCACCATCCAAAATTAAAGCGCTGATTCATGACTTGGAATGCACAAGAAGTGCTTTATTATTGATGAGAAAAATAAGGAAATGGTCACTCTTGAGAGTAGACGTGTTCAATTTTTCATTTATTGGAGAAAAGTCTCACACTGTCACGGTCCAGGAAGGAAAATACAATGGTGCACAAGCTGGTTGCAATCAAAATTACACTTTCAATTTTTATTCAATTGGACTTTGGGCTGAATTTAATCCAAAGGGCTTCACATCCATTGATTTTTCTTCATCCTGCAAGCTGCTTAAGGAAGCATCACGGTGCAGCAATCTGCTGCACAACACACGTCACGGCCTGCAAGGAAAGAAAAGAGCAAGGAGCTCACGTCCAACATGGTGCTTCAGGGGAATGTGGTGAATACGCTGACAGCCAGCTGCCACCCAAAATACAAAGGCACATTTCATTGTTTCAATTAGAAAAAGTGGTCTGGTAAGAAAGCACACAGCTGAATAATTTGGGCTGGAAAGCAGCTGGAGGTGCACACGGAAAGGTCCAGCTTGCTGGAGAGAGGCGCTGATGATGGGCCCAGGTGTGTGCACAGACGCTGATTCATTCAAGAAGTGGAGTGGACGGTGATTGAAAAATTCATTCTCACTTGCAAAGAGGTGCACACAGCAGCACGTGAACGCTGGATCCAGCAAAGGCAGCGTCCAGCAGAAGCAGCAGGCCACGCACACGTACACCAAGCTTCACGGCTGGTCCAGCAGCAGCTTTGGAAGAAGTCCAGCAAGCTTTGATGGGTCACTCCATTCTTCATCCAGCAAGTTCTTTGGCTGGCCCAGCTTTGGAAAAAAAAAAGGCAGCATCACGTCCAGTTTGGAGAGGACTTACGTCCACGGCCCATGTGCACAAAGAGACGTGAAAGATCTTTTTTCACCCTTCATTTTGAAGAGGCAGCCGACACACAGAGCAAGGGGATATATATTTTTCCTTGAGCCGCCCACACGGACTGGGAGATGAAAGGTTATGGTTGAGAGCTGGACGGTGATTTCAGGGGGCAGCACGGTGTTATGCTATGGATGGCTCAAAAAGCAAGCGCTGATTTCATTTTGTTTGGAATACGCTGATTTCAAATTTTTTTCCTTTTAGAAAGCAATTAGTGCTTCAACTTTGTACGCTGTCGCATTTTCTTTGTTATCAATTCCATTAGTTTCCTTTCTCTTAGAAAAGTGTTGTGATTTTAATTTGCAAGCTGCACTAGGTTTCATTTGCTTTGGAAAAACGTTGATTTGTATTTCAATTAGAATGTGCATTTCTTTTATTCCAGTCACCACCACCGAATTATTACTTTGCTTTCCTTTAAAAAAAATAAAAAGCACACGGATTGCATTTTTCATTTAAGGGCACGCTGAATTCATTTGGTAAAAATGGTGCAGCCGCCACCTAGAATGAAAGTTAAAGCATTTATTTTTCTTGAAGAGAGCCTATGGGTTACATCGAGCACAGAGAATCAGTTTAGTCATTTTTATTTTATCTTTTTGTTTATGCTTTTTTCTAAAGTGTTAGATTCCATGATGAATAGTATTTCACATTTTAATAGTTTTAACTGTGTTTGGATATTTATCTATTGTATTATTTAGTTTATTTTTTTGTTCATTATGGTGTCTGTTATATTCGGTTTATTGTTTTCATTTACTTTAATGTTGTCTATTCTGTTTGGTTTCTTTATCTTACTACATTTCTAATTTCCTCACTTGCTTTAGAGACTATTCGGTCTCAATGTAGAATCATTCAGTCATCTGTAGGACTGTTTGGTCTTCATGCTTTGTTCATTTATTTCAATATTTTCAATTATGTTTGGTTGTATTTAATTTAGTTTAATTCTCCTTGCAAAAACATTTTCAAAAACCCCCTGCGTGTTTGACCTAAGTCTCGAACCACATTTGGTCCTTGAGAGACGACCTAGGAGTCACTTCTTAGTCTATACTGCATTCTTTATGCACATTAAATTTGTATGGGTGAGACTACCCACAACAAACCTTCAATAAGAAGTACATTATTAATTTCATATGCTGAAGCTGTTTGAATTTTTTCCAATACCGATTATTTTACCCTTGTTATTATCACTGTATGTAACATGTCCAGTAGTCATGTGAGAGATGCTTATGAACTTTGTTGGAACTCCTGTCATGTGCCTTGAACATCCGCTATCAAGATACCACATGGATCCCTTTGCTTCTTGTTCTAGACACACTTTCATGGGTTCAGACTTGGCCATCATGATGAGATTCGTCCCTGACATATTCTCTTTGTTGATCCTCTTTTTATCATCATTTTGATGCTCGTCATTCTTTTTCTTGTTAAGGAATCTGGTGAATTTTTCAGCCTGCAAGTTCACCCTTTCAACACTGGATTACAGCCTATCTATAACATTTTTCCTGTTTCGCAATAAACCTGCTTCAAGAGACTCATAGAAACCATTAGTAACTGAATTTAACTTTTCATTACAAGTAACATGCACAAACTCAAAAACATATTCACTTTTCCTCATCGTTTGAGAAACAGAAACCATTTTCAGGATTGAAAAATCGATTAGACAGAAAACTTAATCGATTTTTTTTTCAAGTTATTTTGAAAACCTGCTCTGATGCCAATTTTTAGAAAAGATGTGCTTCATTTCTCACACCAAGAGGGGGGTGAATTGGTGTTTTATAAAAATGACCACTTTTGAAATCTTTTTCACAAAACTGAAAGTCTTTAAACTTTTCTTGAATCACAAGTAAAAAGGTATGCAATGTAACAATATGTGTATTTGAATGCAAACATAGTATAATCGATTAAATGTAGAGAGATAGGGATAAGGAAATTCAAAGACTGATTTTTTATATTGGTTCAGCCAATAATGCCTACATCTAGTGTCCTTCCAATCAACCCGAGATGGAAGCTAATGCACTATAGAGGTCTGAGTTTTTACAACAAGGGCTTTACAGCGACCACAATGTCAAAATGTAAATCACCTCTCTAACTCATTAATCTAATATAGGCGAAAACAAAATAGACTAGCAGCAAGAACAATCCTCTCCTGTAGTCACCCCTATGAGATCCCCCTCAAAGTCAAGAACCACGTTCTTCTTCCTGTCGACACCATAGGGAAACAGCAACCCTCAACATTTGCAAAAGCTCTTGATCAAGCAGTAAGCACCTTCTGTTGTGCAGAACAATCAATCTTTACAATTCAAAAAATCTTGCTTCTCAAGAAACCTTCTACACTTGAAACCACAACAATTCTTGTTTCTTGGAGTGTTTTATGATCTCTGTAACACAATCTGAAAACTGATATGAAAATGTTAAATTCAATTCTCTTATTCTTGTTACAAAATTCAATCAATGCGTCTATATATAGTTTTAGACAAATTTGGCACATTCTAATCGATTACGTTATTAATCTAATCGGTTACAATTTATAGTTATAACATATTAACAATAGTCAAAGCAATTAACTGAATGCTCAATTAATGTAATCGATTTGGATTTAATGCTAGTCAAACATATTTAAAAATATGACCGTTAGTACAGTTATCACAAGCAATGAAACAATTTTCAAATCTTTAACAAAATTAATTGAATACATGATACATGTAATCGATTTAGCTTTAACACTTAGCATATTTTTGAAAATTTTTCTTCTCAAAATCCATCACAGCACACTTGAAAAAATATTTCTGCAAACACATGAGTTTTAATCGATTTACCCACTAATGTAATCGATTCAAAACTTGTTGTTCTGCCACAGTTTAAAGCTTAAGTTGTCTAATGACCTTAATTGATTAACACATCATTGTAATCGATTAAGTCATGCAAATATGCTTTAGTGCATGTGGTTTTTCCAATTTCCAAGATAAATATTGTGCATACATATATATCATCACAGTACAAACATAATGGTAGGCATCAATTAACACATTATCTCAATCACAATATACATGTATATATATGTTGTGGCAAATCGACAAGTGTACCGAGTCGCACAAGTAATATAAAATGGTAAGACCAAGTATCGTATCCCAGAAGACTCTCGGCACTAGACAATCGTGTGATAACAAGATTAGTTAAGACTTAACTAAAAAGAGATCATTGGTTTTGAGTGCAAAAACATAAAATTAAATATGAATGCAATTGATCAATAGCAAAGGAGCACAAAGATGAACGAATGTTGATTAATATGAGATGGATATGTTGTTGGGGTTAGATTTCGCCAAGTTCCCTCTCATGTATGTAAGAATTCTTCTTTATGCATTAATCTGAATTTTTTCTTTTCTCTCTCTTCTTTCTCTTCTTTTTCAATCTCACTTTTTCTCTCTTCTTTTTTCTCTCCCTCTCTCAACTCATGTTTTCTCTTTCCTTTCCTTTTCTCTTTCTTTTTCTATCTCATTTTTCACAATTGCAATAGCTTTGCATTCTTCTTTGGGGTTGACTTCAGTATTAGCCCCAAAACCTATGAAAGGCATTTCCTTCAACTGTTTGGCTATCTGACCAACCTGCATCTCCAAATTCCTTATAGCAACATTTGTGCTTTTCTATGTAGAGGCATTTTCCTGCATGAATTTTTGGAGAGTTTCCTCAAGCCTTGCGGTTTTGTCAGCCAGTGAGGGTTGTTGCTGCTACTGTTGTGGTGGCCTATTAAATTGTCCACCAGTTTGCCCAAACTGTCCCTGTCCATTGCTTGGGTGAGACTTCCACCCTTGGTTGTAATTATTGGGACGAAACTAGTTACCCATGTAGTTAACATCTTCATTGAGATTTTCGAGCACCGCATATTGACCATTAATATGGTCACCACCACATAGCTCACAAAGTTGTTGTTGAACCTGTGCCACATTCTGAAGTTCCTTTTGTGGCTACAACATTCTTTTTGTCAAGATCTCTAATTCTTGAGTAATGATCTTGTTCTAAGCAAGCAAGGCATCATAAGACTATAATTGTAGAACTCCCTTGGGTTGGGCTGGAGCTCCTCTTTCACTGTGCATCTCATTCTCATTGGCAGCCATATTTTCAATCAACTATTAGGCTTCATCTGGTGTCTTGCATTTGATATTGCCTCCAGCTGAGGCATCCAACATCAATTTAGTTTGCAAGCCAAGACCACCAAGAAAAAGGAGGACTACCGTTCCTTCATCAAAACCATGGGTAGGCGTCTTTCTCATCAAGCTCTTGTATCTATCCCATGCTTGTCCCAGGTTTCCTCCATGCCTTGCCTAAAAGAAGAGATTTCCTGCTTCCCTTTGTTGATCTTTGATTGTGGGAAGTATTTGTTTAGGAACTTTGTAACCACATCTTCCCACTGAGTGAAATTGTTTTCAAGAAAAGAGTTTAACCATAATTTAGCATTGCCTCCACGAGAAAAGGGAAACAAGCTTAGTTTTATAGCCTCATCTGGCACCCTGTTTACCTTTACAGTGTTGCATATCTCATTGAAGGTGGTCAGATGCTCATATGGATTTTCATGTGACAGTCCATTGAATTGGTTGCTCTTTACAGGGTGGATCAGAGCAGGCTTCATCTCCATATTTGCAGCATTGACCCTCGACTTTGCAATGCTATTAAAATGGTGAGGGCCAACAACTATTGTATAATCAGCCAAGGTGAGCCTGCCACCATTGTTCTCCACGCCTTCCACATCAGTTTGGGAGGCCATTGAAATTTTCTCTAGAGAAGGTTCTCTAGATAATCTATTTCTTCTTGGCCTCCTGCTAGTCTCAAGTCCTTCAAGAAGAGGTTCAAAATTTTTGTTGCTCCTAGTTCTGACTGTATCCTGCATAAACAAAACACAAAACCCTAGAAAATATTGTTAACACAAAAATAAAAATAAACAGAATAGAACTCAAATTAAAATAAAAATAAAATAAAAATTAAAGATTGAAAAGTAAAAATAAGAAGAATAAAATAAAATAAAATTAAAAATAAGAGAATAAAATGAAAATAAAGTCAAAGTTAATCAAGAATCACACAAAAATAGAATAGTTTAAACCGTGAGCCCCCGGCAACGGCTCCAAAAACTTGTTGGGGTAAATCGGCAAGTGTACTGAGTCGCACAAGTAATATAAAATAGTAAGATCAAGTATCGTAACCCAGAAGACTCTCGACACTAGACAGTCGTGTGATAATAAGATTAATTAAGACTTAAATCAAAAGAGATCATTGGTTTTGAGTACAAAAACATAAAATTAAATATGAATGCAATTGATCAATAGCAAAGGAGCATAGAGATGAAATATTGATTAATATGAGATGGATATGTTTTCTCAGTCTTAATTATTTAAGTGATTACACAATTGTTTCGTGTCCTGAGTCTTCTGAGATACTATACTTAGTCTTACCATTTTATATTACTTGATACTGTTTGATACTCTTGCCGAGGTCTGTTTGATACTCTTGCCGAGGTCTTAACAGATATCTACATACTAGGGCATCATTTTGACTTTTTCCGCATGCTATCATGTTATTTCACTGCCATTGGATTTTATATAAGTTCAATGGTAATGGCTAATACATTAATGCTTCACACTTCTTCCCAAAGCAGCCCCTCGGCCACTGCTGCAGCACAAAGTGCACTTTCACATTCTTCTTTCTCTTGTTCACATGTATCTTATGTTGTTTTTCTTTTATACTTTCTTAAGCAACAACTTTTAGCTGGGACTCGGTAAAAATACTTACTTGTTGGTCGCAGATTCTGCATATGTTTCACAGAAAAGTTCACCCTGAAAATTGTACACAGGTGCACACAAGTGTTATAAATACCAAAAGAATGAGGGCAAGAAGAAAGCAATGAACGAGGTGGTGCATGGAGAGGAAGATATAATGATACACTCGAAAAGAGCATTGTCAAAGGAAAACATCATGCGACAATATTATAAGATCTAACCAAATTCATTCCACTTTGGTCTTGGCTATGAAGATTCATGTGACAATAAGGAGCACTGGATCAAAACAAATGCCGATTGTAAGTGTTCAATTAGCAGTAGTTAATTCTCAAATACGTATATAATTACTGAGGCTTTTAATTATACTACAGAGTGTTGGAGCTCTGAAGAGAAAATGGAAAAATAATTGAAGATCCTGCCGTTGCGACAACAATATATGATATGATATCGAAAAGAGTATGTTTGGGAGAAGAAGTAAATAAGGGAGGTAGTCCCTCTAATTACCTCTTAGTAGTGTATATAATATAGTAATAATTATAATGATAGACAGTGTCTGTGGTTGAAATAAAATTGTGAATGCTGTGGTTGAAATAAAATTGTGAATGATGTATAAATGAAGTATATATAAAAGATAATGTAAATGGTGTGGAATGCAATGACAAAAGAAACATTGGAGATTGAAAGGAATTGTAAAAGAGCATTATATATGTGTGTGCAGAGTATCTTAGTTGTTAATTTCTATGAATCTTTATGTTTGTTTCAAACTTACAACCTTATGTGTTTGGCTGCCTACTCCTGCCATATTGCATTCCATTCTAAAATTATTTGTCCGATTATTCACTCCATATATATAATACATTCCAATAATTAATACATGGTAAAAATGGATTCTTATATATATATATATATATGCTTAATTATTTATTACTAAATAAAGACATTTTTGGGAGTTATTCAGCCAGTGAGTATTCACATTATGTGTGAAGTAAATATTTTCTAGAATAAACAAGAAAAAAATCTCCTTTTGAGAAATGAAGGTTAAAAGCCTTTCTAAGATTGTACTTTGTGCCCTTGTATTCTAATTATGAATTGTATTCTAGCTATGACTTATGCTGCGCAGATTTGTGTGAACAGTGTAGCCATTTTCTTGAGATAGCAGAAACCATCCAAAACATGGGTCTAACAATTGACAACGAAATAAGAACGTCACATATGGGAATCATCAACCAAAGATTAAATTGGAATTGGGGGAGTCTACAAACAATGACTTGTTAGACATATTGTTGGAATCTAATTACAAGAAATTTTAAAAACGTAGTGGTGGATGAATGAGTTTAAGGGAAATAATTAATGAAGTGAAGTTGTTTTACTTCACACATGTAGAACTATTGGTCTGATGTTAAACTTTTATCTTTGTTAGGGATTCACTATGTTAAACTTTTATCTTTGTTAGGGATTCACTAGTAAAAAAACACGTTTCTAACTCGTTGTATATGCTTCGGTTTCACATAAACCGAATCATTTAAAGACGCGGTGGCAGTTTGGTTATTAAGATCAAGTTATAGGCTTCGGGTGCACAAAGAACCGAAGCATAAAGAGTATAGGACACCGGTTTCAAAGCCAACCGGAGCATAAGCACCTGCACCTTTTCAGAGTGTCAAACTTTGGATGTGACATAAAGAGCTACGGTCTCGGTTAATAGCAGAACTGAGGCATAAGCACCTATTACCTTTTCAGAGTGTCAGCGTGCTTACCATCTACTACCTCAGTTTTCCAGCTAACCGAGTCATATAGTGCATTTTCTGAAGCTAATAGGCATCGGGTGTGTGTTTAACCGAGTCCTATATGTTGTTACTGCCTTAGATTTCACAGCAGCTTTCATTTACGCCAAAAGTTTTAACTTCTCCCTCTCGCGAAACCTACTTCTCCCTCTCTGCATTTTGCTCTCCACCACTACTACTCAGTCTTTGCCACTGCTCGCGCCTCCCTCGTTGCATCTCCACCGCCACATTCGTCACGCCTCCGTCGCCGTGGTCGCCCCTCCTCCGTTGTGCCTCGTCACCACTGTTCGCGTTCTCCACCATTCCTCGCCTCCCTTGCTGGTCGCGTTCCCCCTCTTCACTACAGATTGGTTTATTTAAATAAAAGTTTCTGACTTTAGAAGTTTCGTGGTGGTGAGGCACTGTCCGACGACATTTGGCGTGGTAAAGGTAGTGCCTTTGGGTTTCGGTGTTTTTGATGATGACGTTCCTACTGACCCCGGGGGTGCCATGGAGATCTTGCCCACCCACCAGCCGTCGTTGTCAAAGACGTCGATTTACTGGCAGGGCGTGAAGGAGGAAGCGGCGATGAAACGCGACGCGACGGCTCCGAGTAGAGGAGATCGAGGAGTTGTGATTCTCTCCGGCGAGATTGGGCGGCGAGTTTCCTACTGCAGCAGCACCATCTCTGAGGTCGCCAGCGAGGGACTCCAGCGTTTATCAGTGCCCGCACAGGCGAGATGCTTCATTGACGCGACCACCTTCAGCAACATCCTTGGCGGCGGTTTCAGTCAGGAGCTGTGACGTTGATGGCAATACTCGCCGGTGACATAGGTAAGGTAATAGGTTTGGGGGTTTTTTGGGTTTCTCTGTTCTACAGGTTTTGATTCAGGTTTCGATTCACCCGCAATCCCATCTCCTCTCAAATAGCTATTCAAAGCATTAAGGTTTCACTTTTTCCTTTTTCAGCTGCCTTGATTGGAGAATCTTGGATTTTTATGGTTTCTCTCTCCTATTCATCCATGGCTTCTTCCAATGTCGCCTCTTTTGACCTGTTTTTTGTCACCATTGCGTTTGGCCTATCCATATATGTTTTTTCTCCCATAGAAAAGATGGCTTTTGTTAGTTTATTTATAGTCGTATCGGCTCTCCAACAATGACCTCTTTATCCACTGGATATCAACAATGCATTCCTCAACAGTGATTTGCAAGAAAAGATTTACATGGAGCAACCACACAGATTTGTTGCTTAGGGGGGGTCTTTTGGGTTGGTATTTCGTCTCAATGTCATCTTGCAAATCACTGGTAATTTTGTATCACTCGAGTGTAGAAGCATATATTTTCACTAAGTCTTTATGGATTATATTAGTTACAAGCTTGATACATACGATTTGTATGCACTAGCTTCGAGAGGAATGTTACATATATTATCTTTATTTTTTATTAATCTTTTATCTTTACTTAGTTTGTTATTATTTCTTATTTGTATTTTAGGCTTAACCCATATTTCTTCTATTATAAATAGGGGACTCTTTGTGTATATTCAACACAAGAAAGATTAATCTCATACATAATTTTCTCTCTATTCAACATTAAGCATCCAACTTTAATGCTTAAAACGAATCTTTAGTAAAAATATCTAAGAGATTATGATTTTGATTATTAAGGTTTAGAATTGTTTCTAAGAAATTAGGGCTTGATCAATAATGGTGTGAATGCTAGAGTAGGAATTAAAAGTATATTGTTTTGGTGTTTTTACATTTAATTGGATCAGGAAACCTAACCCTTGTGAAGTCTTTACCATATATTTCATTTAATCAATTTCATTGTTTTCTAGAAATTAGATTAATTTTATTCACAAATCAATAATTTTCATTCTTTTAAAGTTTTTCACCTATATCAGTAAATAATCATAGTTTTTCTAAACAACGTGAGTCTCTTGGAAAAATGATATATGGACTTATCCACCTTATTATGATTTGGTACATTTGTCAATATCCATAACAAGTTTTTTCCCTTAAAACTTTTTCATGTCCTAATGAAAGATAACATTATTAGTAAAGAAAAAATCAAGTCAACCTGTCGAAAACTCAAAAGCAGATGACTTAATGATCCTAATCATGCAACAAAAGAGAATTTCGTTTATAGTTCTAAAACTATCCTATTTTGAATTTAATAACCCTTTATACAAGTTTAAATGATTCCTAAACACTCTTAGGTGCTGAGAAACATCTAAAAATAGACCTATAACTTGAATTGATCACTCTAAACCCAAATTGACCATTCTAGACTATCTAAACTCACTTCTATCACTTTCTACACCAATTTCAGCAAAATAAAGGCCTAGACAAGTCCTAAATGACTCAAACAAAAACATTAAACTCCCCAATTCAATTCTAACCCATTACATCAAAATTTCACTAACCAAACCTCCATTTTGCACTCAAAACCACTCAAACACTAACCATTGACCATCCTTTTTGGTTCTAGATTAGTTTCCACCCAAAACATAGTTCTATAATTTTCAATTGATCCCATAACAGGCCTGGGAAAAAACTGTTTCCTCACACCAATACATATGTCACAGTTTCACCTATTAAAACCCTCCCTTTTTAGCCTTAAACCCCAATTATTTGATCATTCACCACTCTAAACAACTTGGCAATCAAACAGAACTATCCAAACAATTTTATAACATATAATTGATAGCAGCAATGACATAACAAATTTAATCACAGTTAGAACAAATCATAAAATTAACTAAACATACTTAATTACCTAAATTAGCATAACAAAATTTTTGAAATTTTAAACTCAATCAATTTAACAAACATACAAGCATCAAACTCATCTGCACAACATCAATTAAAAGTAGACATCTAGCTTCCCTTACCTTAGAAAGAACTCATGTAGCTCTAAGAACTCTCACTTGTTGCTTCCATAGAAAAGAAGTCTAGAAAAGCCTACAACTGACCAATTGGTGATTAGAACCAAACCTTAGAACCTCAAATTGACCAAGAGTAAAAAAAGAATCAATTTTGATACATGCAAAATCAAATTTCTATGCATGATCATAGACTGCAATTAAAAGGAAAAATTGATAAAAACTTATTTTCTCTAAACAAATAACTAATTAAGTAGAAGTGGAGATTACTCCGTCATGATCTCCTAGCTACCTCCTGCTCATTACACAGATGGTCAAGGAGTTAGAACTCTTAAATAAATGGTAGAGAGTTCAAGAGAATAATGTTTAAAGAGAAGGTAATTGTTTAAGATAATGAGATGAGTTTAAGAAATTCTATTTATATAATCAGCTTATATTTAAATTTTATAATACTTAGTCTCATTATTTTAAAGCACCTACCAACTCTAATATTTTATTTTCTGTTATTATGATAATTTCTAATTTATTCTCTATTTACTACTTCTTTTAAAATATAAAAATAGGAAAAAATATCAATTTTTTTAAATTCATGAAAAAAAATATTTTTATAGATTTTTTTCTCCGAAAACATGTTTAAAAATATTATTCTTTTGAACATGGAAATTTCTCTCAAAGAAATGGGAAACGGATATTTTTCAGATATTAATGAGAAGAGATAAACATAAAGGATATAATAAAAAATTAAATAATTTAACGAAGAAGAAAGCAGATTTATTGAACCTGTCATGCAATTTAAATTTATAAGAATGACATCACTTATTGAGGTCTATAGGTGACATACTTGATAGCTTCATGTTCAGTGGTGATTTAAAAACTAAATAATATTGTATACACAGAATTATATTTAAAAAAAAAAACAAAATTGGCAAAAAAACAACACTTTGATCATGTCATCAATGAAATATCATGTCATTGTACACAACAACATAGATGTAATATCGTGTCAGTGGCATCACTGAATAATCTACATAATCATATACAAAATATTTTACATTAATATCTTTTACACATTAAAACTAATAAGTTTATAACGTATTAAAATACTTAATGTATCATTTTTATCAGAAACGTTACACTAGTGGAAAACGTTATTTAACGTCACCTCATAGACGTCAGTTAGAGAGTGCACTGACGTAATATAATGACCGGTGGCAAATTCGTAAATAACTCAGACGAGGAGACGTCGGTTACCTGGCTAAAAGTCTGCAGGAAGGTGAATAGTCGCCATATGGACGTCGCATACGACCACACTGACATCTATACTCATCTTTAGACGTCGCTAGAGAACCAGAGACGTTTGTATTTCTGCCAGGAAGGTCAATAGTCGCCATGTAGACGTCGGGTAGCTGAGTACCGACGTCTCTGGCCTGACAGGTTGGTGCATGTAATTAATGTTCCGCAATATAGACGTCGATGTGTCTATAGCCTGACAGTTAGGTGAATTGTAATAATTTGTTCGCCATATAGACGTCGGCCAAAATGTAGGTGACGTCTAAAACTGTGTAGATGTCGGGCTGCCATGCAACAGACGCCTAAAATCCGCGCCATTATTAATATTTAGGTTTAATACCTATTTTGGTCCCTCTTTTCGTAGGATCTGTTCAAAGTCGTCCTACCTTTTTTTAAAGAGTTCACTAAAATCCTACTTTTTGCGAAAACAGTGCACGTTAGTCCTTTTTGCTTACGGCGTTAAAAATTTTAACGGCACAGTGCCCAGGTCATCTATCAGTGAATGAGTAGTTAATTTTTTATACACGTGGCAACTTAAAAGACCAATAACGTGGAAATCTAGTATTTGAAGGTGGTTTTGTTCGAACTTCATCATGCCGCAACTCCAGAATCCATAGCCTTCCACCGCCATAACTCCATCGTCACTCTCCCACCTCCTCCGCCCAAGGGATTTCCATCTACAACCTCAACCCCTAACTTCCTCTGCCACCTCCTTGCGATTTCATCTTCCACCTCTCTTGTGATTTCATCTTCCAACATTTCAATGGAATATGACAAACAAGTATCGACCACGTCTTACCCAATGACAAAATAAGTACGTATTATTATATGACACATTGGAAATAGAATTTCACATAACAGCTCAAAAATTTATGAAAATCAAAAGACTAACATATCTGAAGGGAAAAACTGACTTTTTGGCTTAGTAGGATTTTTGTTTCAATTTTATTTTCTTATATGGGTTTTCATTCAGCAATTTTTTGTACTTTAAATTTTACATGTAAAATAATTTTTCCTTATAACTTGAGGGTAGATCTAGGTCATCAATATTATTGGTGAACTTTGATTCTAAGAAAACACCATTTGATAACCAAAGGAAAGTCTTCGGTTATCACCTTCTGTAAGAAATGACAGTATGAAAAAGAGGACAGCTGCTTACCCCTTGACAATGTCCTAACATTCAGAATGCAGGCAGTGCCATATTTAAGATAGTTTGGTAGTTGACTAAACGGGATGCCCCATAATTTTGATAAGAAGAAGGGGAGAAGGCATATGAACAGTGCCTACAGTAAGCATAGAATCATGTAATTAGGTAGCCATTTTTATTTATATCCTAAATAGAAAAAAATAAATAAAAAATTCATGACGATGGCAATGCACCTGGAATGCAGATCTGAATGAATTAACAAAAAACATATCTAGAGAACCCCCATGTTTCAAAAAACATTGGATATTGTTTACAACATTATCATATCAGAAAGTGTAACTACAATAATTAACAAGCATACAAAAAGGGATGATTTTTACTTTAGAACCACGAATGACCAAAGGGTTTATTGTTTAAATTCACAATATAAATGAGTCTATCAGCCATGAGTATTGTGACTTCTGGTTGTACGAAGTTTCAAAAAATTTAGCCAATAATTCAGTTACTTTTGTGAAGGTTCTATGTAAAATTTTCTTTGGCTATTTTTTCTTCCAAAATGAATATCTTCACAACAAAAAACAAATTATTTATATTTATATCTTGTTCATCTATTGTACCCTTTCTTCGTTGGGTTTCAAAATCAGTATAATATCTCGACAACAAAGTAGAAGTTTTTTTCGGGCCGGAAAAGAGATATTCTTGTTTCAAGTTGGAACTGCAAGATCTAAGTTTTTTTTGCTAATACTGTTACTGGTATTGTTATGGTTACTTATGTTAATGATGACATTCTCATTCTCCGAATCTATGCAACTGTTAGTAGATTCTTTTTCACAAGAGTTTTCAAGGGATTTCAGAAAGTATGATTGAAGCTTTTCCAAATCTGATAACTGAAGAGGCTTTAGCAGAAACTCTTTTGCCCCTCTTTCCAAGCACCTATCAACAATGTCATAAATTTCTTATAAAAGATGCAACAGAAAGTACAGGTTACTTATTTGTCATATTCCATTGAAGTGTTGGAAGATGAAATCGCAAGAGAGGTGGAAGATGAAATCGCAAGGAGGTGGCGGAGGAAGTGAGGGGTTGAGGTTGTAAATGGAAATCCCTTGGGCGGAGGAGGTGGAATGATGAAGTTCAAACAAAACCATTTTCAAATACCAGATTTTGATGTTATTGGTCTTTTAAGTTGCCACGTGTATAAAAAATTAACAACTTATTTACTGATAGCTGACCTGGGCACTGTGCTGTTAAAATTTTTAACGCCGTAACCAAAAAGGACTAACGTGCACCATTTTGGCAAAATGTAGGATTTTAGTGAACTTTTTAAAAAAGGAAGGATGACTTTGAACAGACCTTACGAAAAGAGGGACCAAAATAGGTATTGAACCTAATATTTAAATCATAAAGATGTCAAATTAGTGAGATCACCAACGATCACCAAAATAGGTATTAAACCTAATATTTAAATCATAATGACGTCTATAGTACATTATAGTACAGAATGCGAACTCGCGATCAGTTACCAGTATTCATCGTCTTCTTCCTCAAGCTTTTGGTCTGCTTCGGCATTGAGAGGTTCTTTTTCTTTGTTTTACACTGTACCTTTGATTTGAACCGATTAAAATTTAATTGGTTGTTTTTGTTGCAGTTTCTTCATCTTGTTGGGTGTCGTTGTAAACCGTTTTTGGCCTGCATTTCTGAGATATAATTGGTCGTGCAGTCCTTCATTTTGCTCCATTGCTAATTTATTCTTCTGAAAAGGTTAGGTTCTTCATGGAAAACTTAATTTCTATGTATATTATTGGCTTTTGTGTGTGCATGTTATTGGATTTTGTGTATGCATGTTATTGCCATTTGTGAGTATGCATTTTATTGGCTTTTTTTGTATGAATTCATATTGACATTTAGGTATGCATATGTTTGGAGATTTTTAATATATGCATGTCAAAAAGATTTGTTTTGTTATTATAATTGGCATGTTACATTATTACTATCAAATCATTGAGTGAAACCTAGTTACCGTTTGAAATTTAATACAAACGATAAATTTTTTAATCGTTTGTATTAAATTTTGAATTGTCTGATTGGTCAGTTTGGGAAAATTATTTTTCATAAATTTTCTATAACATGTACGTTGGAGTTTATGCATAAGATTGATGAAATTTCGGTTCATTATTTGTGTTGTTCTCCGAATGCATATTTGATTGTGGTCATCCTTGTGACTACTCTCATTTCGTGTATTTCGGAGACCAATGTGAAATGCTGCCGAAATTTTATCAAATTTATGATGTAGACTTCTTTGCACATGTCTTAGCAATTTATGAAAAATATTTTTTCCTGAATAGGTAGGGCCTAACCTTGTGAGAGTTAAGAAATTTATACTGATGAACTATGTTACGAACATAGTATGGATCGAAGTTGGATGAATGCACGTCGCATCTCTGAAGAATATGAGAAGGGTGTTTCGGTGTTCTTGCAATATGTTAAAGAAAATGCAAAGTCTGTGAACGGGACATATTTTTGTCCTTGTGTTCATTGTCTTAATCAAATATGACAAGACTTAGGCAATTTGCATGATCATCTATTCATGTTCGGCATAACAAGAACGTATACCGTTTGGACTTGGCATGGAGAAGTACTGAACCAGCCTACCATGTCACGAGGAACAAATTATGTGGATGAATGGATGAGTGATCATTTAGAGGACATGATACGTGATGTTGGTGAAGATAACTTTAGAAGAGCTAATTTGTATAATTCTCTTATCAATGATTCAGAGCAACCGTTGTACCCAGGCTGCACAAGCTTTACACGTTTGTTTGGAACTTTGAAGTTGTTTAGTTTAAAAGCAAGGAACGGATGGAGCGATAAAAGTTTCACGGAGTTGTTGGAGTTGCTGAAGGAGATGCTTCTAGAAAATAATACTCTTCCTATTCATAATTACGAGGCCAAAAAACTTTTATGTCCAATGGGTCTTGAATATCAAAAGATACATGCTTGCCCCAATGATTGTGTTTTGTACATTAAGGAGTTTGCTTCGCTAAAGTATTGTCCAACATGCGGTTTAAGCCGTTTCAAAAGAAATCTGACAAAAACACTGGTGAAGAAGGTAATGATGGTGCACCTGGTAAGGTGATGTGGTATTTGCCTATAATACCTAGGTTCAAACGTATGTTCTCTGTTAAGGAGGATGCAAAGAACCTTAAATGGCACGTTTTAGGAAGAAAGTGCGATAATCTTCTTCGACACCTAGCAGATTCACCATAGTGGAAGAAGATCGATGAAACATTTCCAGAATTTGGTGCAGATCCAACAAACTTAAGACTTGCACTTGCAACTGATGGTATGAATCCGTACGGGAACTTAAGTAGCAAACACAGTTCATGACAAATTATGTTGATGATATACAATCTTTCTCCTTTGTTGTGCATGAAGAGAAAATATGTCATGTTATCAATGATGATATCTGGTCCTAAACAACCTGGCAATGACATTGATGTTTACTTGAAACCTTTAATTGATGATTTGAAATTGTTATGGGAAGAAGGTGTCGAAATGTTTGATTCAGATGTTGAAGAGAATTTCCGTTTGCGTGCAATGTTGTTTTGCACTATAAATGATTTCCCAGCCTATGGAAACTTGAGCGGTTATAGTGTTAAAGGACATTTTGCATGTCCGATTTGTGAAGAAAACACTAGTTACCTACAATTGAACCATTGTCAGAAGACGGTTTATACAAGACATCGGAAATTCCTTCCTCGCAATCACCCTTATCGTAGATTGAAAAAAGCATTCAATGGAAGTGCCGAGGATGAGGTTGTGTGCAGACCCCGGAATGGTGAAGAGGTGTACAACGAAGTCAAAAACATTGACATTGTATACGGAGCCGCCGCCGCCACAGACAGAGTCGCCGGAGCCTCCTGACTCTGTTCCTAGGGTTTGTGATAACTCGTTTGACCTTTTCTTGAGTAGATCTGAGCTTTTAAGTTTTGCTCTTTTTTTTTTCGGTGTGACTCATACGCCGTCGTCGTCTTGGAGACTCCTGGTTGCGTTCTACGGATGTCTGAAGTAAAAATTATTCCTTTGAAAGCAATTGATGAATCAATGAGTAAGCCCTCTAGATCATGTACTTTGTCCATAAAAGGTAAGATTTGCCTATATACAGTTGATCATGTGTCCTTCGACTCATATGGTAAAAGAAATAAAGAACAACTTATTACAGTTGCGAATGGTCAGAGTATACCTATATGCGACTCTGGGAATATAATTTTGGACTCATCTATTGTATTGAAGGATGTTTTACATGTTCCTCAATTAACCAATAGTCTTATCTCTATGCAAAAACTCACAAAGGATTTAAATTGTTAAGTAACATTTTTTCCAACTTATTGTGTTTTTCAGGACCTTTTCACGGGGAAGACAATTTTAACTGCTAAGGAGCAGAGTGGGTTGTATTTTTTAGTGTTCAATGACCAAAGCAACACAAAAATCATGAGTCAACAAGCTACATCTGAGACGTGGGCAAAATCTCAAATATGGTTACATCATCAAAGGCTTGGGCATCCTTCATTTAGTCTTATCAAGTCCTTGTTTCCCGACTTGTTTACCAAAGAGTCTATTGAGTCTTTTAATTGTGATAATTGTCAATTGTCAAAACATCATCGTTCATCATATCCTATTAGTCACAAAAAGAGTATTTCTCCCTTTGATTTAATTCATTCTGATGTTTAGGGTCCTGTCATAGATTCTATTTGTCAAATGGTTTGTTACCTTTATTGACGATTCTATACCCATGTCACGTGGACATACCTTATGAAAAATAAATCCGAAGTTTTTCAAATTTTTGTTAATTTTTTCCATCTTGTCCAAAATCAATTTGAAAAAAATATCAAAAGAATCAGGTCTGATAATGGTACTAAATAAGTGAATGAATTTCTCAATTTTTTGTCTCATAATGGTATTGTTCATGAACTAACTTGTGTTAACACCTGATGGGTGTCGCAGCCCATACAAATTTAATATGCATAAAGAATGTAGTATAGTGCTAGGAAGTGACTCCTAGGTCATCTCTCAAGGACCAAACTGTGGTTCGAGACTTAGGTCAAACACGTAGTGGGGGGTTTTCAAAAGTGTTTTTGCAAGGAGAATTAAACTAAATTAAAATAGAAATTAAATACAACCGAACATAATTGAAAACATAATGAACGAAAACAATAAACTGAACATAACAGACAATATGGAAACAGTAAATTGAGCAGTCTTAAAACATGCTGTGTAAACTAATTAAAATGCAGAAGATAATAAAGAAACAAATGCACGTTGCAGTGGAAATAAAGCTTAGAAACACCGGTACCAAGAACAAAGCTTTAATTTGCTTGAACCAATTAGAAAGAAACATATGTAGCAAGAATAAAAATTCAAGGAAATTTTATAAAGTGCTGGAACCAATTAAAATTAATGGCTGAAAGCTTTTAAAATTCAACGTGAGCCATGAAGTAAAATGCTGAATTGGACATTGAAAACCGTGAATGCTTTTCAAAAGAAAGAAAAATCCCAACAATGACCGTAACACCACACTCTCTAAAATTGATCAACGAGATTTACATTGTAAGACCTCTCCGTGTGCTTCCTAATGCTGAATGAAAAATAAAAAAATCCTTCAATCATAACCTGGCCGTGACAGCGCATCCTCAAAAGAAAGAAAAGAAATGAATCCGTGCGTTCCTTCCATCGTCAATCACCGCCTCTGCATCACCCTTATGCTCCTCCAAAGCAAATCAGCGCCTCCCTTCTTCAGGAATCAGCGTGAATAAACATTCAAGAGCCCATCCTCCAATAAACATTCAAAGCCAAAATCCATTGCCTCAGTGAATCACCGTGCACATTCCAATGAAGTCAGCACTACTTTTTCTTTTCAAAGCAAAATAAATGAATTCAGCATAGTTTTTTCCAAAAACAAAAATCACCGCGTCATTCTCAAATAAAAGATGTGCTTCTCCAATTTAAAATCGAAAGTCTTATTCTCCTAAAAAGCATTGCTGGACTTGACGTGAGAGCAGCTCCATTCCCCACCAAATAAATAAGCACTAAGCATCAAAAGAAAGGGAAATGTGATGTGGCGGGAGCTGCTGCACCGTCCCAGCAAAGTGTGCAAGCTCTCTAAATAAAAAAAAACGTGCTCCCAAAAATTCCAGCGCTTTTTCTTAAAACCAAAATGAATCAAAGCCTTGATTCTAATCGAAACCAGCGTTCAATAATTGAGAAAAGAAAGTGTGATTTTTCTTTCATTCATCCCATTATAAGCGTGAAAATGTTCCCACCTCCAAGCTCTCCAAAAACGTTCTAAAGCTAAAACTAAGAAAAAAAAAACACCCGTGACGACTGTCCTCCTATGGCCGTGTATCTCCCATTTTTTTGTGGGGTCCACATAAAATAAAATCCTAGGGTGCCAAGTCACTCTCTCCTACATTTGGGCTTAGTCTATATTATCAAAAATTGGCTCAAATTACAAAATTTAGTTTAAAAAGCCTAATTTACTAAATTAAAATTTAATTAATTGTAAAGTGTCTTTGTGGGGAATCTTGAATGAATTGATGTCTTCTCTAATGTCCAAAATTGTATCTCCAAAATTTTTCCTGCAATTAATAACGCAAATAATTAGCTCAGAATATTCAAATTAATTAAAATTAGAATTCTGGTCAAATTAATCACTGTTAGCAGAAACGGAAAAATACCGGACATTTAAGCACAATTTCCTAATTAATTCTAGCACAATAAACTAAGTGAAGTCAAGAAAATATTGACTCATCAACACCCGTCAACAAAATGGGGTTGCAAAAAGAAAGAATCGTCATCTTCTTGAAGTAACTAGAGCTTTTCTTTTTCAAACGTTTGTTCCAAAAAATTACTGGGGAGAAGCTGTGCTAACTGCCACATATCTCATTAATAGGTTACCCACTCGTATCTTAAATGACATTAGTCCTATAGAGTGTCTATTTTCTTTTCTTCCTTCTTGTTCCCTACTAACGAGTCTACCTAGTCGAGTATTTGGATGTGTTGTTTTTGTTCACTCTCATCATCCTAATCGTGGTAAATTAGATCCCTAAGCTCTTAAATGTGTCTTTATTGGGTATCCTCCTAACAAAAAAACGGTACAAATGTTATCATCCTTAGAGCCGTCGCGTCTTTATCACCATAGATGTCAGCTTTCATGAAACACAATCCTTTTATGTTAGTCCACCACTTCAGGGGGAGAACACACTTGAAGTGGTTGAACTCTCCTTCTTGTCATTACCATGTTTGTCTTTGTAGGATGCCCAAGACCCGAGCAATGAAGCTACATAGTCCATAGTGAGGAAGAAGAGGAAGAAGACAATTTTTTTGGCAAAAAATATGAAAGAAGAGAACAACCCTCTTTGACTCTCGAGCAAGAAAAATTGTGTAATCCGGAGGTAAGGATCCCTGAAGATATCAATGAGGAGGAGGTAAGTACTACTGAGGATTTACCTATTGCATTGAGAAAGGGAAGAAGATCATGTGCTAAATATTCTATTTCTCAGTATGTTTGCACTAACAATCTCTTTGATAAGCACATAAGTTTTATTGCTGGCATTGATGCCACAGAAATTCCTACCTCAATCCAGGAGGCCATGAAACTTGAACATTGGAATCAAGCCATGAAAGAAGAGATGAATTCATTAGAAAGAAATTCAACTTGGGAGATTATTGATAAGCCAAGAGACAAGAAGGCAGTAGGGGTGTAGATGGATATTCATAGTGAAACATAAGGCAGATGGGACAATAGAAAGATATAAAGCTAGATTGGTGGCAAAAGGATATACTCAAACATATGGGATTGATTTTGAGGAGACATTTGCCCTAGTGGCAAAGATGAATACAGTTCGAGTATTCTCGCTTTGGTTGCCCATTTTGGATGGGACTTACACCAGCTGGATGTGAAGAATGTCTTTCTTCATGGAAATCTAGATGAGGAAGTGTACATGGAGATTCCCCCAGGTTTTGAAGTGAAAAATGAAAGAAACAAGGTATGCCTCTTGAAGAAAGCATTGTATGGTCTTAAGAAATCCCCTAGAGCATGGTTTGGAAGATTTACAAAAGTAATGGTTTCCTTGGGATACAGACAAAGCCAAGGAGATCATACTTTATTCATAAAGCACTCTTCTACAGGTAAACTCACTATATTGCTTGTCTATGTGGATGATATGATTATTGCAGGAGATGATGAAACAGAAAAATTGGCATTAAAAGAAAAATTGGCAGCTCAATTTGAAATAGAGGTTGCCTACTCCAAGAAAGGAATTTTCATCTCCCAAAGGAAATATGTACTTGATCTTCTCAAAGAAACAGGAAAGCTGGGATGTAGAACCTTAATAGTTCCTATAGAACAGAATCACATAATTGGAAGTGAAGAAAGTGCTGCTGTAGAGAAGGCCCAATATCAGAGATTAGTGGGAAAATTGATTTATCTATCACACACAAGACTAGACATTGCTTATGCAGTTAGTGTGGTGAGCCAATTTATGCATGAACCAAGAGAGAGACGCATGCAAGCAGTTGACAAAATTCTCCAATACTTGAAGTCAAGTCTAAGAAAGGGGCTATTATTCAAAAGGGAAGACACATTGACTATGAAGATATATACTGATGCTGACTATGCAGGTTCTATTACTAATAGGAAATCTACTTCTGGGTATTTTGTATTTCTTGGAGATAGTCTGGTAACATGGAGAAGCAAAAAGCAAGATAGAGTATCTCGTTCTAGTGCAAAAACTGAATTTCGAGTCCTTGCTCAAGGAATGTGTGAAGGACTCTGGATGAAAATCATTTTGGATGATCTTAAAGTCAAAGTGGAAAACCTGATGCAACTACACTGTGACAATAAGTCTGCTATGAGCATAACCCATAATCTAGTACAGCATGACAGAACCAAACACATTGAAATTGATAAACATTTCATCAAAGATAATCTTGACAGAGGCTTTGTGATTACAGCTCATGTTCCTACAGAACTTCAAATAGTAGATACTTTTACAAAATGGCTTCCTCCGGGTAGATTTCAAGATCTTGTAAGCAAGTTAGGAATGATTGATATTCATTTACCAACTTAAGGGGGAGTATTGTAATTTGAGATAATATCTTTAGAATCTTCCTAATTAGAGGAAATATATACATAATCTTTTATTTTATTTTATTTTTCCTAGTTTCCCTTTTTAGGAGAAGTAGATTATTACAAATAGAGGGTATGAGAATGTATTTTTTAGATTTGAGAATAATAAAATAAGTATTATTTCTACTAATACTAATAACAATATAATAATTTATTTAAATGCATTGACTTGTTAGATCTAAAGAGACTTTTTCTTTACATTGTAGAAGGTTTGACCCTTTTTTAACGAGAAATGGTTTTAAAAAATGGCTAGGTCTAACCTACTTCCTAAAATAATGGTTTGATGTAGGCCAAAGTCATAGGCTCGTATAGCCTGACTTATTTCCAGAGACATAATAACTTCACTCTTTTACAAATGCATTATGTAGAAAAATATGAGTTGGCAATTACTAAGAAGACGTGAGTTGCTAACAAAATTTAAAAATCAAATATCATTTACTTAAATTTGTATAAGAGTAATTGTTGAATCATTTATCTAATTTTAATTGTAGAATTGATTTTGCTGTATATAAGATATTTTAAAAATAACTTTCAAAGATGTGTTAGAATCTGGACGAGTTTGGTAGATGATTATCTTAATTTTGGTGATGATAATAAATAAAATAAATTTAGGTGTTTTTATTGTATTGCGATGATGTTTGTATACATATAACTTTCAATTTTTTAAAATAAATTTATGTTAAGTATGTATAAAAAAATTTACTTACAAATATCTCAAAAAGAAACATCAATAAAAAATTTGGTGGTCTTTCATTTAATATGAGAAGACTTAATTGCTTACTTCGTCCTTAAGTTAAACAGGTTTTTTTAGTTTAGTATCCAGTTTTAAAAGTGTATATATTGGGTTCTAAAGTTATAAAAATTGTATCAATTGAGTCCTTTCCGTTAAATGAATAGTAACAAAGTTAGACGTGACGAAAAAAACTCTGCATTTTTTCTTCTCTCTTCTCAACTTTTTCTGCCATTTTTTCGCTCCTTTCTATGTCTTTAAATACCTTTTTTTTTCTCTCCTTTTAGAAATAAAATCACACTTATCTATCATTTGTCTAGCTTCCACATATTGGTCGCTCTCCTCTCAAACTCTCTACAAATTCTTAAATTCTAAACCCCTTCACTCCTCTCTCCTTTATTCGGTGCCAAAACCTCGTTGCTCTTCAACGCTGGCTTCGCCCTCCTATTGGCTTCGCCCTCCTACCAGGTGACTCCAACACTCTCCCTGTGCCTCCCGCTTGGTCCGACCGATTGTGTGGTTGGACCCTTTGCTCCATCGACGTCACCGGCAAGTTTTCATGTGTCACCGGTGACTGCGGAACGTTAATGGTAGAATGCGCCGGCGCATACCCCGCCTCACTAATTAATCTGGTAGTTTGATTTTAACGAGATGTCTCATATGAACTTATACGACATCAACCTTGTGGAAGGTTTAAACTGTATTCATTTGAAACCGAAATAATTAAAATTGATTAGTTTTTTTATTAAAATATATAAATTATTTTTAATATTTTATTGGAGTATGTTTTAACATTATTTTTTTGTAATTTTGGTGTATGATTCCCTCTTATTTCTTTATTTTATTTCGTACACAAAATAAGACTTAGTTAAATAGCAGTTAACAATAATATTTTGTGATTTTTAGTTTGTTATTGTTGAACATGTTGCTTTTCTTATAATGTAATTAAAGTTCAGTTCCATTATTACATTGATAGAATGAATCGAAATGGCCTCATCTTCCTATGTTACCTTCTTATGGAAGAGGGAGAGATGCTCCTCATGGAAGATTTAGTAGTCTAATTTTTGGAACTAATCTCATTGATATTGTAATTACAGGTATCTATCTATTACATTTCATCATCTTAGTACAAAACACAATTGTAAAATTGTTTGTTTATTCAAATCCAGCGAAGTCATTCATCAATCTGAGCAATTTAAATTTTGTGTTTAGGTCAAAATGGTAGCATTGATAGACAAGGAGCTTATTGGTGGAAGAAGTTCCATAACAAAAAGTTGACTCTGACTAGGCCATACATCAGGAAATGAGAATGATAGGTTTTAATGGGTGAAGAAAGAATAAAATAGAAATACAAGGGAGAATGGTCATTACGTAAACCAGGGAAATAATAATAGAAAGAAGGAAGGGAAGAGTAATGGGGAGATGGAGTGGCATTGAATGAGTCCCCTTTTTGTCTATCCGAGAGGACTAGTGGTAGCACCATAATGTTAAAAACACTACAGGAATGAGTTGAAAAGGATTAGATACGTTGAGGGTTTGTGTTGAAGAAGAAAGAAAGGAATTGTGTGTTAGATTTGTAGAAGCTTTACTGGGTGGCTCTAGAGATTAACAATAGACTAGAAAGAAAATAAGAGAATTTGAGGAAGTTGAGGATGGGTGTGATTTTATTTCCCAAAAAGGAGAGAGAGAAACAAAGGTATTTCACAAAGATATAAAAGAAAGAAGAAGCTCAAGGATGGCAAAAAAAGTTGAGGAGAGAGAAGAAAAAATGCAGAGTTTTTCCCACGTCAGTTCAGACTTAACTCCGTTACTACCCATTTAACGGAAGGGACTAGATTGATACAATTTTTACAACTTTGAGACCCAATATATACACTTTTAAAATCAGGTACTAAACTGAAAAACCCACTTAACTTAGGGACGAAGTAAGCAATTAAGTCAAATGAGAAACATCTAAGATAAATAATTAACAACAAATGTAATAAAAACATGCTCATTTTATTTCCACTTTGATAAAAGAAAATTAAGTTTATAATAGCTTAATTTTTTGTTTTCATTACTTCTTAACATTTAAAAAAATTATCTCAATTAGGTTATTTAATGACATGGTGAGTGGTTTTTTTTTTAATTACTTTTAATTTGTTTCAATTTTTATAATTGTCTTTAATTTTTTTTCCTTTCTTTTTAATTTTTTTTGTTACTTACATGTGTTTCAAAAGAAACGTAGTGTCATGTGTCAAGATAATGTCACATTAAATTTTAAGTGTTAATGTCTTAATTTTAATTATATATATATATATATATATATATTTCATTCAATTTGTTTTTTATTAAAATAAAATAATATTGTTCTTCTTTAAATTGAGATTAAATATATTATTTGTGTAAATGTTTAGAGATGTTAAAATGAACTAATTCGACTCACACAAGTTGGTTCATTACGGATTTGATTAAAAATAAGTGAACCCAATCCAACTCACTTTATGATAAGTCAAAATTTTGATATCCTAACTTAACCTAGTACAAATTGGTTGGTTAATTAAGTTGACCTACTAAAGTTTTATCATTTTCAAATATTTAAATTTGCAGCTTAAAGAGGGAAGATATATCGAAAAATAATACATCATTCACTGCATTCCAAACTATCAACTTTATTTTATATTTATCTTTTATCTTTAGTTAGTTTGCTATTATTTTTTATTTGTATTTTGGGCTTAGCCTATATTTCTTCTATTAAAAATAGAGGATCCTATGTGTATATTGGAGGTTAATCTCATACATAGTTTTCACTATATTCAACATGGTATCAGAGTGTACTTCTTTTGAGGAAAAAAATTTATGTTGCCTCTGCCACTACACCCACCATGTTGGCGGCGACGCTATCTACCGTTGTTAGCGGTGCCATCGTCTACCGCTGCCACTACCGGAGTTCTAGTTTCAGCCGACAATCACATGGTTTTGATTGTCTTAGCCAAACGACCACCATACCATCAATGATGCCTTCATTAGAGCTCCTAAGCGCTCTTAGCGCCTTTTGAAGTTGTGGATTTGCTCACTTTTCCGTCGTGCATAGACATGTCTAGTAGCAATTCAGAGCGTCGAGGTCACTCGTTTTCCTCTTTCAGGTTCATCGTGCGTTGTCGCACGTCCCGTCTCCTCTTCGGTAGCTATTCAGAGCATCGAAGTTGCTCTTTTTTCTTTTTCAGGTGTCTTGATTGAAGAATCTTGGATTTTTATGGTTTTTCTCTCCTGTTCATCCATGACTCCATTTTCGTCTCTTCTGACCTCCATTTTGTCACCATTGCGTTTGACCCGTCCATACATGATTTTTCTCCCTTGGAAAATGTGGCTTTTGTTCATTTATTTATAGCTGTGGTGGCTCTCCAACAATGACGTCTTTATCTAGTAGATGTCAACAATGAATTCTTCAACGACGACTTGCAAGAAGAGATTTACATGGAGCAACCTCCTAGATTTGTTGCTCAGGAGGTGTTTTTTAGGTTGGTATTTCGTCTTCTATGTCGTCTTGCAAATCATTAACAATTTGGTATCACTCGAGTGTAGAAGTAAATATTTTCACTAAGTCTTTGTGGATTATATTACTAACAAGCTTGGTACATACAATTGGTATGCACTAGCTTGAAAGAGAATGTTAGATATATTATCTTTATTTTATATTTATTTGTATTTTAGGCTTAGCCCATATTTCTTCTATTATAAATAGATGATCTTATGTGTATATTCAACACAAAAGAGATTAATCTCATACATAGTTTTTCACTCTTTTACTGTTCGAAGTTCCACATCGACTAGAGATAAGGCCAATTTAAAATATATAAATGGGTGCAAACCTCACTTTACAAGCCTATTTTGTGGGGTTGAGTTAGGCTTAAAGTCCACTTCTTAACATGGTATCAGAGTTATGTTACAGCCTATCCTAAGGATATTTGTTGTTTGTTAGGCATGTTGTTCCACCCACTATCGGCCGTTATCGGACCACCCATTAGTCTCACGCTCAAAATGTATATACTTCGACATGAGAGGAGTGTGTTGAAAGTCCCACATCGACTAGATATAAATCCAATTTAAAGTATATAAGTAGGTGCAAACCTCACCTTACAAGCTGGTTTTGTGGAGTTGAGTTAGGTTTAAAATCCACTCTTTAACACCACTAGTGCAAAATAGACCTTTTAAGTCTGTGAATTTAAGTCTGTTCAGAAGAAAACAAACTTAAAAGATGTGCGGTGGCAGTTTAGTAAATAAAAGTTAGTTATTGAAGTCTGTTAATTTTCTACCAGACTTAAATTAACACTTTATTAAAAATATTTCTTTTAAATTACCACCACAAACTAAATGAAGTGATGATAAACATTCACCTAAATTAGAGTGGGGATATGAGAGGAAGAAAGAAAAAAGAACAAAAAATAGTGACCTATGCATTAAAATAAGATAAACAAGAGAAAAATATATTGGGCCAATGTATTCACGTAGTTTGAGTTGATTATCTTTAATGGTTACTTTATAATTTATTTGTTTATCATATGTTTTATTATTTATTTAAATTATTTTTGGATGTAGAATGTTTTGGTAATTTATATTATACTTTAAATTATATTTATATGTTATCATTTAGTGAATTTTAGTTCCCATTAGAGATTTAGTGCAAATGATTTTAGAAATGGGTAGCTCACCTTTGAGAACTCAAAATGTGAGAATAATAGAGTTTGTTACCAATATAGTTATGGATCGAAGCTGGATGAACGCACGTCGTCTTAGTGAAGACTATGAAAAAGGGGTTTCTTATTTCTTGCAAAATGCTCAAGAACATGCGAGACCTATGAACGGGACATACTATTGTCCTTGTGTTCGTTGTTTGAACCAGATACGTCAGAATTTGAGCGAAATATATGATCATCTATTCGTCTATGGTATAGTTAAGAGTTATACGATTTGGACTTGGCATGGAGAAGTATTAGACAACCCTACTATGTCACAACCAATAGAATATGTTGAAGAATGGATGAATGATAACTTAGAAGATATGGTACGTGATGTTGGTGAAGAAAATTTTGGAAGAGCTCATGTGTATGATTCTTTGAAGTCCGATTCACAGGAACAATTGTACCTAGGATGCACTACCTTTACACGATTGTCTGCAACTCTAAAATTATTCAGTTTGAAAGCAAGAAATGGATGGACCGATAAAAGTTTCATAGAATTGTTAGAATTGTTAAAGGACATGCTTCCAGAAAAAAACACGTTAGCTAATCGTAACTACGAGGCAAAAAAAAATTCTTTGTCCAATGGGTTTGGAGTACAAGAAGATACATGCATGCCCTAATGATTGTGTACTATATAGAAATGAGTTTGCTGCATTGAAGGTGTGTCCAATGTGTGGGTTGTCTCGGTTTAAAAAGAAGGTTAATGAGAATAGTGTTGATGAAGAAATAGAAGGTTCCCCCATTAAAATGTTGTGGTACCTTCCCATAATTCCTAGGTAAAACAATTGTTTGCTATTAAAGAAGATGCAAAGAACCTAACTTGGCATGCAAATGAAAGAAAGAGTGACAATCTTCTTCGACATCCAACTGATTCTCCACAATTGAAGAAGATTGTTGAAATATTTCCAGAATTTGGTGCAGATGAACCTAACCTGGCATGCAAATGTAGGATTCCTGAGTTGAGCAAACCACTCAGGGTTTGTTTGTTCCATGTGGTCGAAATGATATACTTACTGAAGCCATTGGAAAACCTGAACACCCAGGTCGTGTACGCGGTGCTTCTGGTTCATGGGGACTTTGAGATTACTTTGGTCCACCGCAACGAACAATGGGGGAATCCGTAAATGAGGATTCCATAAGGAAGATGCAAATGGAGTTTGAAGAAAAAATGAATGAAATGAAGACATCTTTAGAGGAAAATATTTTGTCCCTGGTTGGGAATAAACAACCAATTCAAGAGCAAGCTGATGAACTTCCTGAACGAGTTCTAGTCAGCACAAAAGGCTCTTGTTCTGCTAATGAGCAAGCCTTTCAATATGAGTTATATATTGATGGAGATCCTCCATGCGTGGTTGCAATAGGACGACAAATGGAAGGAGGGTTAACCATTCATGGTGTCCCTCTACAACAAGATTACACACTTGTGATGGTTGATGAAGTTAGCGATCCAAATGCACCACTACCTTTGCCAACTATAGAGTTTCAATTTATAGGAGAGTGATGAGTTGATATTAGCTTGACTGTATTTGGTTTTTTACACTTAAATAAATCAGGGAATTATGTTTAATTATCCGGTATTTTCCCGTTTTTCCTAATTATGCTTAATTTGATCAGAAATCCTTATTTTAGTTAATTTGAATTTTCTGAGCTGATTAATTGCATTTTTAGTTGCAGGGAAATTTTGGAGACATCTTTTGGAGCATTAGGAGGTGGCGTGGTCATTAAAGAATCTACAATTAGTCATTTCAATTTTAATTAAATTGTAACTTAGTTGTTTAGGAACTTTAATTAGGATTTTGTGCATTGGGCCCTTTTAGTGGCAAATTTGTAAAAGCCCAAACTTTGTGGGACACTTGGCAAAAACCCTAGGGTTTCTTTAGTGGTGGACCCCACCCATTAGGAGGGATTCTCGGCATTTAGAGAGCAAAAGCCGACCACACACATTTGGCACACTTCATTTTACACTTTCATTTTTGCTTTGCCTTGTATGAACTCTCTCTTGGGAGCTTTGGTGTGCCCTTTCGGTTTTGAGCTATGGAATGACCAAGATCACGTTTTTCTTCTTTTCTTGCTTGCAACCATACTTGTTCTTGCTTAATGGAATGGAGATCTATCATTTCTCTTCTTATATTTTCGTTTTGAAGGTTGAGAGATTGAGTTTTGAGGTTGTTGCTTGCATTTTCATGGTGTTTCCTTTGGTTGAATGAAGACCCATTTTGTATTTTCGTTTCCTTTTGCTGCACTTTGGATGTTTATGTTCAAGTTTCTTTGTTGAATGAAGAAGAATATGGTTCCCATTGAGTTTTGAAGTGAAGAGAACTTGAGTTGATGTATGGGTGTTTGAAGTTTTAACTATTGTCTTCTTGTGCTTTTGATTTGATGGATGGAAGCATTTAATGAAATGGAACATTGTATTTGATTGGGAGAGCTGGACGGTCTTGCCAAAGGAATTAAGGATTGCATTTTGTTTTTATCAAAAGTTTGAAGAAAAGTGAGTGTTGGGTTGGTTTGTAGAAGTTAGAATTTGGGGTTTGTTGTTCTTGAAATTATTTGGGAATGAAGACTTGGTTTCTTGGGTGTGTTCTCGGTTTTGAAAGGTGAAAGAAAGTTTGGGATGTTTGCTTTGGTGGAAGAAAACCGAATTGGTGTGTAGTAAGGAGAGAGAAATAGCACAATTAATTTTTACCTCTTTTGGACAAACACAATATGAAGCACATTTACCATAGAAAGAATCTTTCCATTTTGGTGTGGACTCCTTGCTAGCTTATCACCGAGAATTGTATGAAGAAGAGGATGTGTTGTGTTTTTTTTTATTCCCTTTGACTTGGCTTACATGGCACCTTGGTTGAAGCACCCAAAGTATCTTTCATTTAGCCTTTGGTTTGAAGCACTTTTTGCAACAATCACTTGGTAGCTCACGGCATTTGTGTCTTGGTGTGTGGTTTCTGTTTTTGCTGCATGGAAAGGGATAAAGGCACAGTTTCATAGTGATGTTTAAGGCACATGCTTATTGTCTTGGAGATTGGAGCACATGGCACACAAGGAAGCAACATTTTAAATTATTTGTTGAATGAAAAAAAGTGAATGGTAGTTGGTGTGTTGGACTCACGGCCAAGAGGTTACATTTAGGCCATTTGCACTTTTAATTTCATTTGTTGGATGTATTTGGTCACATGGAATGTGTAGGAAAAACATGTTAGATTATTCCTTTGTTTTGAATTAGTTTAAATAGTAGGATTAGTTGCTTTTGATTTCTTGAATTTAGTTTTGCATTAAAATTTATTTAACTGTGTTAGATAATTTGTTTGTAACAGTGTTGATGTCTAGTATTTTAATTTATTTCAATGTTGTCTAAGGTTTCTAGTTGTGTTAATTTAATTTCCATGGTAGCTTAAATTAATTCAGTTGGTCATTAGCTATATTATTATGTTTCCTTGAGATTTCTGAACCGTAACTGTATTTGCACTCTGACTTGGTTAATATTAAATTTGTGTTTGCACTTACAATTGGGTATACGCTTAGTTTCCTAGTTGGTGTTACATCTTCGCTTAGTTGATGTAACTGCATGGTGTAAATTAGATTTGACATTAACACTCTGTCCGCTTAGTTCGCTTTTATGAAAACAGGGTTAACCTTCGCTTAGTTGGTTAACTTTGTTGAATTAGAGGTTTGAGTCACAACTTTATTTTGTGATCTATGATAGGAAGCATAATTAAGTTAATGATCAACCGTTTTCAGTCTGTCTTTGAAACCATGTTAGATCTGTGTTTGCATTTCTGTTTGCTTCAGTGTTTTGATTTTATTAATCCGTATTGACCACAACGTTTTCCCAAACCCCCCCCACTTCGTGTGTGACTTAATTCTTGAACTGCAAAATTGGTCCTTGAGAGACGACCTATGAGTCATTTCCTAGCTATACTGCATTTCTAAATTGCACATTAAATTTGTGTGGGTTGTGACAGCCCATCAGAGAGGCATTAGGCACATTTATTGCTTGGCCTAGAAATCTAATCCTGCCATATGTTGGGCATCAACAGGTAATCAATTTTATTCTTTTATAATTTTTTTTTTGTAATTTATAAATTAATGAACTAAATTGTTTCATATATTTATTTCAGTTATCCCGATGTCTGTTGCCTAGGTTGAAGAAAAAACCAAAAGTAGTTATATGATATGAATTTTCCTTTATTTTATTACAGTGCAATAAGCAAATTAGCTCATGGGAATGTGGGTACTACGTGATGTATTGGATCAAAGCTATCATTCAGGCAGGAATTTATGATAACTGGACAACGGTAGTAACTTATAACTAATGCATGAATTCTACGGTTTTAGATATGCCACTACATAATAACATTGTTTGTTTTAGGTGTTCGATGATCCATCACCAATATTAAAGGACGCCATGACCGAAATAACACATCAATGGGCAAGTTATCTCCTCCAACGTGAAGATTAGGTTTTCATTAGGTGTTGCTAAGTTATGTTTAGCTTATGTTTAAACTTAAAAGTTTAAGTTAGACTTTGTTTAGACTACAAATTTTAAGTTAGACATCTTATTATTTATTTTGATTTTGGAACTTTTTATTATGTACTTGAATTGAACAGTTGGAAATATATATTTTGTTCTGGAAAATTTTCTGTATTTCAGGTTTTGGTTTCATTATTAAACAAATATAATTAAAAAAATCAAATTTAAGTCTATTATGGTCATGACAGACTTAAATTCGCTGCCATATTTACTTACAAAGAACTAAGTCTGTTGGTCAACAACAGACTTAAAGTTTAAGTCTGTTGGTCAACAACAGACTTAAAGTTTAAGTCTGTTGGTCAACAACAGACTTAAAGTTTAAGTCTGTTAGTCAACAACAGACTTAAAATTTAAGTCTGCCGAATCTAAGCCTGTCAGAAAATAGACTTAAAAAGCCTATTTTGCACTAGTGCACAAACAAAGTTCAAATCTCTTGTGCACACAAAGTTCAAATCTGTCCCATGTACCTAAAATAAAGAAGTTGTTTCATGAACACAAAGGCATCATAACATCGTTCCTTTTACAATAACCAATATTCAGATAACATCAAACAACATTCATGTTTATAAACACAATATAACTATGTCTTCCTTTTCTTAATTGCTCTGATTTTCCTGTATCCGCATTGTACCATAATGATCACAATACAGCTTTCCCAATATGAAATAGTATATTGATGTAGAGTAACCTGAACGAAAAGTTCCATGAGTTTGAAACCAAATCTGGACACAGCATATTGGACACATGGTAGCGGAAGTAGCAAAAATACCATACTCCACTGGAATACTTCATCATCAAATTCCAAAGTCAAAATGCCAACAGGATCAAGTTGAATTGACCAACCCCAGAATTTACTCTTTAAGTAGTGATGGACAATTGCACGCTCAACACAACAAACATCAAACACAATCTTTCACAAAATGGACAAATAAATAATATATCGGGAAGACAAACATCATATTATTGAAGCAATCAAGTGTTATTTGGGAACCACCCCACTCCACACACACCCTGACAAGAGAATCAGGCAACAGCCCATACGTTGTGTTTTAAAAAAAAAAGAATAATTCAAAAATGGTTTTCCATGTGATCACCATGGACTTTTCATGCTCAATTCTACCATACTGCTTCCACAAACACCTTATTCACTGCTGCCATATGTTGTCGTGCTTTCCCTTTCAGCATTATACAGCTCAACATTTCAATTACAAGGACCACAGTGTATGACTACAACAACACCATAGTCAAACAGAAACTTAGTATTTGGCACTATTAATCAGAAACTAGGTGTTGCCAAATTCAATAATTAATTAATCAAAAGCCAATAGCTAGTGGAAGCTCGTGCTACATATAGGAACACCGACATGGAGGAGCACTGACGTCGACGAGCACTGTTGACGCGGATCACCACTGACGTGAAGCAGCTACGCCGCAAACCAGCGAAACGAGCACGGTGGAGGGTGGAGAGATGAAGCTCTGTGTGGTGGTGTGTATGAATCGGAGGCAAAGCAAACGTTTGGGTTGGTTGTGACTCTTCGACCCTGGACTGTAGAAAGATGAACTCTGCGAGAAGAAACCTAGGCTGTTCTCTTCAAAACATAGGAAATTAGATTAAATTAGTTAAATTTATTATCTTTAATTTAATTAGTTTTTTTTTTTAAAAAATACAGGTTAGTTGTGGATTAGTTTACCGTAAATATGTGTAAGTTAAATTCGTTTTGATCCATAATTGATTAAATTATAATTTTTTCAATTCGACTCGCTTTTAATTCGTGGTGAATTATATTAATTTATAGGTATAGGTTGTTGCTCACTTTGCCATGTATTAAAATCATTTTATTAAAAATATTTTTACATAATACATTATTTGTATATTATTAATTTATGTTTTGTTAATTATGTTTTATAATAAAATTTAAAATAAATATTATTATAACACTTATATTAATAATAAATTTGGTCCCATTTAAAAGAAGATCCAAATAAATGTTATTATTAAGTAATTTATTTTTATAAAAAAAATGTATTGATAATATACTAGTTTTAAGTACTTATTTTCTTTTTTTAGTAAAAAAATGTAATTTAATTAGTTTTAATTTTATAAAAGACATGGATTAACAAAATATTGATTAATAGTATATAATAATGTGATGTGTTAAAAAAATATTTTTAATAAAAATATGAATATAATATTTATACAACTAATAAATTTGGTTTCAAATTTGAAGAGGGACAATATTGATATATTATTTAAAAAATTAAGACTAAATTAAATTAAAGAGATATATATAGGAATTAAATTGAATCAAAGATACATGTATAGAAACTAAATCAAAAGCAAGACAATGACATTTGATATTATGTCACATCAAGGACCTGACATGTGGACAAAAATAATTTTTGCAAAAAAATTGAAAAAAATTTTAAAAAAATCACATATTGAAATTTGCCATACCGTTAACACCATTAATAATTATTTTAAAAAAAATGATATAATTGAGACACTTTTAAAAAGTTGGGATGCAGTTGAAACAAAAAGTTAAACAGATATCAGCTAGAAACTTTTCAATCAAAGTAGGAAGAAGATGAGTAAGTAAGCTGTAAAAATAAGAAGCATAATTACAAAATAAGAAAACTTGTTGTGAAAGAAATGTTGAGTATGTGGAGTCGCAAGGGTATAGTGGTTCTTAAACCTCTGTCAAGTGTACCAGATCGTATCAAGTAATAATATTGGGCTGTTAAATCTCACGACACTAAAGTGTTGTGCTTTTGCTTAACCAATCAAGACTATAAAAATAATATTTTGGGATTTTTAAATATAAAATGCAGAAAAATAAACATGAATGCAATTTGATCAATTGAGGTTAAACAAAAAAGTAGATGGATGATGTTGATAATATGAGATGGATTTGTTGTTAAGGTTCAGATTTCACCCAATCACTCTCATATATCTACTTTTCTCATTAAATTCGCTTTATTATCTAATTGTCATGCAAACTTTCTTAGTCTACCCAAAACCCGATCCCTCGACGAAAAGAGCCTACTACTAGTTACTGACTTACTATCCCTAGTCTCCCCTAGTAACTAGCAGTGCAAGTACCACAGAAGCAAAATACAATTGATCGTCCTACCCCCCTATCCCTAGGTGGTATTTGTTAATCAAGGAATTCCCTATCAGTTCATGACTTCCCCGTACGTCCCCGTATCGACAAAGGAAAACATCTATTTATCAAATGAGTTAAATGATAATAGCTTTAAGCAGAGATAAAGAACCCAACAATTGATAATAATAGCATATGCAAGCATATGAATAAAACAAGAATTTCAATATAAGAGAGTTTATAGGTTACATCTTTCCCCAACAACAAATAAGGTTTAGTTCCCCAACGTCATGGAGACACTAGTGCAGTGAGGGGAAACGAAACCGGTTATTTTTGCTGATAGGCACCAGTTCCTGAACCGGTGCATATTCAGGCGAGGTAAAAAGTGGTAGATTTTATGCCTCGGTTTTGAACCGAAGCATAAAGTGGTAGGATTTTGCCTCGGTTCAAAATCAACCGAAGCCGTAACATAATTTATTTTTTTAAATATCTTTTTTCGCTGGACTTTATGCCTCGGTTCCTTGGTGAATCGGTGCCATAAGGACACTTTTGGCTTCGGTTATTGAAAGAACCGGTGCCATAGGGGTACTTTTTTCCTCGGTTGTGGTATGAACCGGTGCAATATGATGACTTTCTGCATCGGTTATGGCGTGAACCGGTGCATATTCCCTTTCTTTTTTTTTAAGAACAGGTCTGTTTCTGCAACATTCCCAACTGCAGAAACAGAGCTGCATATAATTTTACAGCCAGAACAGTCCAAAATAATCCAGAAGCATATATTTTGAATGAAAATTATATTAAAAGACACATACATTTAATGTAATCAAAAATCAACTTCTTAGAAGCATAACAATCCAATGTAATCATAAATCAATCAAATGTACAAAGTTAAACTACTAATGATGTACAAAAGCATAAAACAACTTAGAAGCACAAACTTAGAACGTATTATATCCTAATATGTACTACATACTATTATATAATTGAATTACATATTTAGCCAGTGTTTTCCTCACAAATGTAAGTGTCTTCTCTGGAATTGGAGCAGTCATATTGAATTTCTGCATAAAACACAATGATTTCAATTAGTGCATATGAAATCTAAACTATAGATAAAATAAAATTCAAACCTAAATATTACCATTTCCCATCCATTAGTGTAACGTGCACGAATAGTGGTCATCATCCAAAACATGACGTAGTAACCACATTCATATGACCCCGTTTGTCTATTACACTACAATATAACATCATAATTATAAAATTTTAAGTAACATCATTGGAATGGTACAAAATGTAACAAAGTATGGACTAAATTACCAAACCTTAAGGGGAGTCCATATAAGCTTTTTAGCTATAGCAGTAGATCTCCCAGATAATATCATATATGTTGCAAGGGAACTATTAAAATAAATTGCTTTAGCATACATTTATATAACAAAGAAAGTTGAAACATTTAGGTTCTTACCAATCTACTACATGTTTAAGAGAGTTGGGAGGAGACTTGTGCAATGAACAAAACCAGACAGCAGTGTTCTCCGGTATGGAGATCACAAGTAGCTGCCAATGACGCCTGAAATTGATAATAACTTAATTGTCATATACCAAAATTAATAAATGAAACTTTAACGTTAACAAAGTTCACTTACCCATGTATATAAGGGAGAAAATATATCTCCTTCCCCATTGCAAAGCATGTGGTGATGTATGATTGAATATCATCAAATTTATTTCTTTCATGAGTCATAGAGGGGTCAATGAACCCATATACATCATTGAAGCCCTTCTTGTTACTGACACCAGACATAAACCTGAAATGAAGAAATAATCTGATATAAGTAACTTGATAAACAAGAATTATATAAAAAAGTTATAATAAACTTACATCATCCACAACTGAATGAGTGTAATATTAATTTCTTCTGTCCCTGACACAAGCTCCCTAACATCTTGCTGATGCAAGTACAATGGGATATGAGCTTCTCTTCCAAATATAGTAGAATCCCATTGTACAATCATTGGCGCATCTGAAATGATGTTAACAAGCTCGTCTAATGCACTAAGAGGGTCATCCTCGGATAAGTGAGGCTTCTTCGGTGTAGGACCTCCCTCTTGACCTGTCTGCTGTTACATGAAAAAATGGTTATGTTATGACGTCAATAAGAAGTAAATATTAAAATTGAGAAGTATATAGTAGGAGTGTTTACTGGGGGTCAGATACATCACCAACCAAAGCTCTAGGCCAGGCGACGAAGGACTTAAATGCCTCTTCCACAGTCACAAACTCAAATGTCGGCACAGGAAGAATGGCATCTCCTACGACAACATCATCCACCGTGACCTTGACCTCATTTTCTGCTAGCTGTACACCATGCACTAATGTGGCTGTCTCATACACTGTGCCACGAGCCACTAGTTGTCTCTCTGTATCAGAGAGAATATATAAAAGACATGGATGAGTGTCGTCCATGTCGTCCCCTGGGGCACCGGCACCTGAGCAACTTCCTTTGCCGCTTCTACCTGTCAAATTAAATTTTAGGTTATACAAAAAGTAAATTAATAAATAAAATGATTATTAAGTTTACCTGTAGGGGGCATAACATGTTCCGCTACAGGAGATGGCGGAGGACGATTGCCAAAATCCTCATAACGCTGCTGGAACTGGCGCGCAACCATTTCAGCAACTTCTTCATATAACTCTGCCCGAAGCTCTTTTCTGATGTCCGCCTTCAGTTTTTGTTCATACTCCTTACTAATTCCGGATGAAGATGGACGCGAGGAAGACCCAAAGAACTATCGTATGCCTATGCCTGTCCCAGCACCACACACCCGTCCTGGGTGCTCAGGTCGTCCAATAGCTGTGGCAAGAATATCCTGACGACCTTCTTGTGTGAATTGACCTTGGGAGCTCTGCTCAACCAAGGAGTCCTGTAACATAACAAAACTTCATAATTATTTGAAAGATCTATGTAAAATATATAACAAAAATGTTTTTTAAATATGTGAAATGAAATCTTACAATTCTTTCAGATATCTCTCTTGCACTATCGGAAGTGTAGGAGCCCGATGATTTTAAACGGGCTAACTTCCACTTCTCGTGCCGAGATGGTGGTGAAGGAGGAGGAGGAGGAGGGTCACCACCCTGAGAATGTGAAAGTCTACTATCTGACTTCTGCTTCATTATTTTTTCCTCAAGCTTCCTGTATCCACCACGAGATAGTAGGTGTGGATTTTTATTATGAGCACTTATAGCCTGTGCTTTTGACCTTGTTTCCTGTGACAAAATGAAACAATTGTTATGATGTAAATTTATGAATTATGAATTGAATGATTTTACCTACACTTACCTGCCACGTCTCGGATGTCCTAAGTTGTACAAATTGACGTCATGTTTCTTCGTCAATTGAAGAATATTTATAACATGGAGTTTCATTGCGTTTTGCTCCAAATATATATCTGGAGGTCAGTTTTGTCTTAAACCCCCGAAATCTGTCTGCAATTGCAGATAAAGACCTACTCCTTAGGCTCTCGACATTTGGCATATCAAATGTCATCTGCAATAAAGAAAGTAATAATCTTGTATCAATACAAATTTATCAATATAATGAATCTAAATTTGGAGCAATATTGTTTAACTTACCAATAGATCTTGCCAAATGAGATTCCGATCAGCCTCAGATACATGGTCAAAGGATGTAGTAAGTATAGAGATACGATCACGGGCTAATACTCCAAGGTAAGACCTAAACACATCTGCATTTGGGCCAGATGCAACTCCAGTGACCACGTCAACAATGACAGGTGTCCTTTCACCTGCATTTCTTCTAAGTATAAGTTGTCGTAACCTCGTCGCTCCTCTCGTCCGTGTAGAAGTGGTGGGGACTTCATCCCCTGACGAATGAGGTGGCTCAGCCATATATCTATCACAATAAATAAGATGAAAGATTAATAAAACACTTATAAAATAACATATATTATTTAACAAAAGCCATAAATATTTACACAAACATGAAATTCATACATAATCATATGGATTGGTCATATGTATATTCCCTCATTGTGATCTTCCCGAATTGCTTGTATATCATCAATTAGAGGGTGGTCATCCAAATTTATTGTCGTTTTAAATGGATGGTTGTCAGCAATATTAAGATTACTTAGATTCTCTTCTTTATCTTCAATTTGTCTTTTTCCTTGAAGAGCAACATACCAATGGTCAAACGCAGGATCTTTGACATAAAAAACTTGACTTGCTTGATATGCCATGATAAACGGTTCGTCTCCATAACCAACCTTTCGAAAATCAACAAGTGTCATACCAGATTCATCTATTTTGACACCACTCTTATTGTCGACCCACTTACATTTGAAGAGTGCAACGGAAAACTTAGTGTAATCAACCTCCCATATCTCTTCAATTCTACCATAATATCTCATGGATCCAAGTACAGGATTTTGATCTTTGGATGTGGAAAATTGTAACGACTCAGCTTCTAGACTGACACCACTATTTTGCATTGTGCTTTTATCATCCAAAGTCTTTGTATAAAATGTGCAATTATTAATTTCATAGCCTGTACAACATACAACATCAAACTTCAAACCATTTGCTAGCCATAACAAAGTCTCAGAAGACCGTGATTCTTTCAAAACTTCAGATTTGAACCAGGCCAAGAATGTTCTGTTATGTTCCATCAACTGCCATTTCTCTGATTGTCTTGGATACTTGTCCTTTACAACGGCTTTGTGTGCTTCCAAAAATGTGATCACTTCATCTGTGTTGTTTAATATGTACAGATGTGCTTGCATCAATTCTTCACGACTTTTTGTCACCACATTCACACCTCGGATGCTTTTACTTGTAGAATGTCTATTCAACCATGATGTCTGAGGGACTCCTATCGGATTTGCTTTAGTCATATAATCAGAGCAAAACTCAATGCTTTCTTCAGCAATATATCTTTCAATCATTGAACCTTCTGGACGATATTGATTTTTTACGTACCCTTTCAAAATCTTCATATAACGCTCAATAGGGTACATCCATCTTAAGTATACTGGTCCACACAACTTTATTTCTCTGACCAAATGAACAAGTAAATGCACCATGATGTCAAAAAAGGATGGAGGGAAAAACATTTCTAGTTGACACAAGATGATGATAATTTCGCTTTGAAGTTCATCTAACTTTGTAGGATCGATTACTTTACTACAAATTGACGAGAAAAATGAGCACAATCGAGTTATGGTCTGCCTAACTTTTTTGGGCAAAATTCCACGAATTGCCACCGGTAACAATTGTTGCATTAAGACGTGACAATCGTGAGACTTGAGTCCAACAAGCTTTAAGTCCTGCATTGACACTAAGCTCTTGATATTTGAAGAGTATCCTTGTGGTACCTTAATACTCTTTAAACAAAGACAAAAACTTATCTTCTCTTGTTTGGACATTGTGTAACATGCAGGGGGCAAATAAGTACGTTTGTCAATCTCTCTTGGTGCCAACTCTTCTCGGATCTTCATGTCAACCAAATCCAAACGCGCATTTACTCCATCTTTTGTTTTTCCCTGGATGTTTAATAGTGTACCAATCAAGCTATCACAAACATTCTTCTCAACATGCATGACATCTATGCAATGTCTAACATCTAACTTTGACCAATATGGAAGATCAAAGAATATTGATTTCTTCTTCCAATGAGTCGTTACAGAAGACTTCTTGGACGTTTTCCCAAATACATGATGTACTCTATTAACCTTTTCAAGAACTTCAAGTCCAGTAAGTGGAATGGGTGCATTGTCTTTCTCTTTTTCTCCATTGAATGCTTTCTTCAACCTTCGATATGGATGATTAGATTGTAAAAATCGCCGATGACGCATATACACTGTCTTCCTTCCGTGTTTTAATTGATAAGCTGCAGTGTTTTCTTCACATATAGGACATGCTTTATGACCCTTCACACTGTACCCCGACAAATTACCGTAAGCTGGGAAGTCATTAATGGTGCAAAATAACATGGCATGCATCATGAAAGTTTCTGAAGCAAAGGCATCAAATATTTCAACTCCATCAACCCACAACAACTTTAATTCTTCAACTAGTGGCTTGAGATAAACATCTATGTCATTTCCAGGTTGCTTTGGACCAGATATCAATGTTGACAACATCATGTACTTTCTTTTCATGCACAATCCAGGAGATAAGTTGTAAATTATGAGTATAACGGGCCAACAACTGTGATTGGTACTTAAATTACCAAATGGGTTCATTCCATCAGTAGCTAAGCCAAACCTAAGATTTCTACATTCTTGACCAAATTGAGGGAATTCTTGATCAATATCTTTCCATTGCTTTGAATCAGCAGGATGACGAAGCAACCTATCAGTTGTTCTCTCATCTGCATGCCATCTTAAGTTTTTACCGTCATTGGGATTCGCGAACAAACGCTTAAGTCTGGCCACGAGTGGAAGGTACCAAACTACTTTCAAAGCAGAGCCATTCTTTTCTGTGTGACCACTATCTTCACTGTTGTTTCTTGACTTGTATCGTGATAACCCACATTTTGGACACTTTATCAAAACTTCATTCTCATTCCTATATAATATGCAATCATTCGGACATGCATGTATCCGTTTATACTCCATACCCATTGGACAAAGAATTTTTTTTGCATCATAATTACGAGTGGGTAATGTGTTTCCATCTGGAAGCATTTCATTCAACAACGACAACAATTCTGTAAAACTCTTATCAGTCCATCCATTTGTCGCCTTTAAATTCATGAGCCTTAACACCGCTGACAACCGTGTGAACTTAGTTGAACCGGCATACAAAGGAGTCTCCGCATCAGTGGTCATCGTTTCATACACATGCGCTTGGGCAAAAGCTTCTGCGCCAACATCGCGGATCATGTCCTCTAAATTGTCTTCTTCCGGTCGATCTTCCATATCCATGGTGGAATCATATACATTTTCAGTTGAAGAGACAGTTGGAAAGTCTATTGATTCGCCGTGCCATATCCATGTTGTATAACTTCGTATGAAACCATCACAGATAAGATGTTCCCTAATATCAGTTGCATTCAACTTCCTCCCATTCAAACAGTTCACACATGGACATCTAAACTTGACTTCATCATCACCACTTGTACTTGCATTACGTTGCGCAAACTCTATAAATTCTTCTACCCCTCTCTCGTATTCAATGCTGATGCGTGGTAAATTCATCCACCCTCGATTCGTACGCATGTTTACTGAAATTGTTTACACAATTTCAATAATCTTGAATGATCACTTTGTTCGTGTTTGTATTCAAGGTGTGATCCTATCCCATTCAAGAACATTCATTTTTTTAGTTTATTAAACATATCAATTTTAAAAAACATATCTTAAATTTCACGAAATTTTGCCAGCATTTCGCATTGGTCTTCAGGTTACACGAAATGAAAGTGATTATAAATCACAATCAAATATGCACCCGAAGATCAATACAAAACACAACTGCAAAATTTCATGAAATTTAAGACATGTATACTAAAATTGATATGTATTAATAAACTATGAAAAAGTTATTACTGTTCTTAAACTGTCCAATCGGACAATTCAAGATTCAATACTTGTAAATTATTATTACCATCTCCTCTATTCATTTGTAAAAAGTACATTTGTTCAAAAAATCTGGAGATAGTAAATATTTTTTGTATTGAATCTCAAACGGGAAACTAAGGCTAATTGTCAACAACAATATATATTCAAGCAAAAAAATAATTACATATACAACATGCAATATATTCAAACAAACAATATATTGAAACAAACAACAAGTGAGAATAATACAAGTGAGAATAATATTGAGGGAAAAGATAAGTGAGAATAAGTTGTTTGGATTAAGGAAAAGATGATGAAAAATGTAGAGGATTTGAGATGAATGTTTATAAAAGTTAAAGAATAATGTGATAGATTTAATAAATTCAAAAAAAATGTTTTAATTGATAAAAATAGAAGATTACTATTATTTATATTATTGTTTATTGTTGCTATTATTTATAATTTTTTTACTATTATTTATTTTAGTAATATTATTATTTATTTATTTTATTATTATTATTTGATTTATAATATTTTATATGATTTTAATCAATTAGATTTATTTGTTTAATAATTATGAAATTATTTTTTAATATACGTTATTAAAAAAATTAAAAAAAAAAGCATACTGGTTGTCTCATTTTTCCAACTTTCGTTCCATACAGGGTTTGTCCTTAAATGATGGGAAGTGGTATGGAAATGAGATTTGAATGAAAGAGTGTTAAGATTAGAATTGGACAAATGGCAGCTGTGTTCTGCAAACAGGGACAAATGTTTCCAACTACTGGGACATCTTACATTAATAATAATATTACCAATATATAAATTAACATAAATTTTTTAAATTTCAAAATTCCCACCGCCTCAAAAGGACCCTGAAACCTTAATAAAAGCATATTGTCTTCAACATTCTATGCTCCAACTCCCTACAATTATCACCACTGTCTTCTTTTTCTTTCTCTCTTTCTCCCTTTCTCTCTCTCATCTCACAGGACTGCATCTACCTCTTCTATTGGGAGAATTTCTCACTTTATTTCATTACTAGAACTCCCCCAATTCTAACGGGCATTCACGCTAATTCATGTTTTGTAAAACTATACCAATATTCTACATCACTTTTACCAATTTTTCATTCAATAATTTACAATCAGGAAGCAAAACGCAGAGAGCAGATTTTTCTTACTGCATAAAGTCTCAACCAATATACCATTCTCAGCCAATATACCATCTCAAATATAAGACAAGATAAACAGGGTTTGAACAACTTACCGTGATGGGCAGCACCAATGATGATGGCGGCAGTGGGGCAACGACAACAACGGGAGCGACGATGGCAGAATGGACGAGGACGACGAAAACTACACGGACGAAGGCGGCAGAGTGGGAAAACTGAGAAACTTTAGGCGTAAGAGATGAAGAAGAGAGGTCGCGACGCGAAAGAGGATGCAGGTTCAGGCGAGGAAGAAATTGCCGGTTCAGATGGCCAGAGAGAAAATGTAGCGAGGAAGAAAGAAGATGCACAGTGTAGGTGATCAGTCTTTACGGGAAGGTGAAAAAACATTTAAATGAGGATGTGCTTCGGTTATTCAACTAACCGATGCCTAAGCCTAAATAGGCCTCGGTTCCTGGTAAAAACGAGGCATAATCCCCCAAACATATGCTTCGGTTCCCCTAACTACCCGAGGCAATAACATAGTCCTGTCATTCCTTCAAGCGGAAAGCCTGGTTACAAAAGGGCGTAGCAGGTTGTGGCAGACTATAGGCATCGGGTGTACTACAAACCGAGGGAATAACACCTTATAGGCATCGGTTCTTCTGCAAACCGAGGCAATAACAGATTTTTTAAAAAGTTGTCAGCCAAAAGTCTGATTTGCAGGGCGCATTGCAGAGGTTTAGGCACCGGTTCTTCAACAAGCCGGGGTCGTACCCCTCTTCTGCATCGGTCCTTCAGGAAACCGAAGCATATAATAGCTTTTTTAAAAAGTTGTCAGCCAAAAGTCTGATTTGCAGGGCACACTGTAGAGGTTTAGGCATCGGTTCTTCACTAAACCGAGGTCGTACCTCTCTTCTGCATCGGTCCTTCATGCAACCGAAGCATATAATGTCGCATTAATTACTAAACTGCCATCGCCTTTTCATAGGCAGCGGTTTGGTATGAAGCGATGTATATTGTGCGAGTTTAAAACCAATTATTCTACTAGTGAGAAACTAGGTGAATGGAATGAAAGAATGAAGATCGAAACCCTAAAAAGGAGAAAAGGAGAGTTGTCACCATCTCCAAATCTACCTCCAAAGGGGTGAAAAGTGTGTTTCTGTGTCTAAACCATCAAAAGATACATTCTCTAGGGTGTCTAGGTCTTTAAATAGGCTATAAAAATAACAGAAAATAGGTCCAAGCCCAAACAGATCATAAAAATCGCAGAAAATATATCAAATCACGTTTGGTTGACTTTTTCTAGATTCTGGTTGACTTTTCATCACTCTAGTCAACTTTTCAGCATTCTGGTTGACTGATTGACTTTTCTGGTTGACTGGTTGACCTTTCTGGACTCTGTTTGACTTTTCTACACTCCAACCATTTGATACTTCAACCTTTCTTTCAATTCATTCCAAAAACCTACAAAATCAAGGGAATTTAATGATAAAATCATAAAACATGTCCTTAACTCTTTTATTCAAAAAACTAAAGAAAAATCATGAGTCAAAACAAATTTCTAAGTCAACAAGGGTGCATTTGATATCAAAATTAAGTATAAAAATAATGGTTTTTGAACTATTATCAGTGGCATGTCCCATTTACTTGCTCTAATTTTATAAATACTCACGTAATTGTAAACCTAATAAATAGAATCTGAAATTACCATATAGTGAACATAGGCCATTTTGACTGAGCCACATTAATCATGTATTCTTGTTATTTTACTTTTCTCTTGTAATTGCTCGTATACATGTGTGTTTATGATCCCCAACAAGAAATGTGCTTAACTTTTTCAGTCATCAATATCAAAAGTAAGATCTAAAATCATGCTCTAATTGTATTAGAAATTAAAAGTAACAACCAATTTTTAAGGATTATAAGAAGTCATCATATGGTCACATACACATATATATAAAAGCACAAAGTCATTAGAGAACTAAATCATATTATTTAACATGTTGAAACTTTGCCTAAACTAAAAACAAAACTTGTTCGTATTGTTGAGATTGTTGATAGGGGGAGCATTGGTTTAGCCAAAATAATCTCAGAGCTTCTCGTTTTTGATGATGACAACACATAATTAATAACACATGTGTTGATATGTGTTTACATGTTCATAACTTTCATGTTTATGATTAAATTGAGAACATGTTGATGTTGTGTTTCTGTCATTGCTGTAATTCACTATGTTTTACAAGAGATCTTATTTGTGATTACATAACAGAAGTCTTGAAAAAAGGAAAACCGCATGCACTTTTGTTGAACTTATATTGTGTGGTGATAACGGTTGGAAAATTGTTATTTTGATACTTAAATTTGATATTAAAACACACCCTTTATGGCTTTGAATGAGCTTAAGACTCAAGTAAAACACTTAGTTGAGTCACATGAGAGTCAAAAGTTGATTTTAGAGATATTATGCTTGTTTTGCATTGTTTTGCAGGGTTTTTATGAGAATTGAAGATGGAAGTAAAGAAGGGAGGACTTAGACTCATGAAAGAAGGAGAAAAAGGATGAAAAGAAGAGTCAAGTGCACCGCTCAGCGCCAATTCCAATGCTGAGTGCCAGTTTCGTGGGTGAAGTCACTGCTTCTCGTTTGAGCGGCACCGCTGAGCGACCTATGCGATTAGAGGGCCACCGCTGAGTGGCGTATTAGACCACTGTGCGATTTTGCGATTATAGGCAAACCGCCGAGCGGCCAAATTAGGACCTGAGCATCCATCAGATGGGCTTGGGCTTAAATTTTGTTACTTTTACGCGCTATAAATAGCCCCAGTGCGATTCTCAAAGTATTCTTTTGTTAGGCAGAGACGTCCAGAGCTATTCTACACTCCTTGGAGGCGGTTCCTTGGATGCTTAGGCTCCAATCTACCAAATTTAGGGTTTATTCTTCCATTCTTTCATTTAATTCCATCTAGTTCACCATGCCTATGGTGAACTAAACCCTTTGTTGTTGGGGAACAATGTAATCTTTTGAAACTCTCTTATATTGAAATTCTTATTTTATTTATATGCTTGCATATGCTTATATTATCAATTGTTGGGTTCCTTATCTATGCTTAATGCTTTTATCGTTTAACTCATTCAGTAAATGTTGTTTGTCTTTATCGATACGGAGACGTACAGTAATGTCATGAACTGGTAGGAAATTCCTTGATTAAGCTAATACCGCCTAGAGATAGGGGTAGGACAATCAATTGTATTTTGCTTCTGTTTATAATGCATTGCTAATTACTAGGAGAGACTAGAGATTGTAAGCCAGTAATTAGTAATAGGCTCTTTTCGCCAAGAGATTGGGTTTAGGGTAGACTAAGAAAGTTTGCATGACAATATGATAATAAAGAAAATTAAAAAAGAAAAGTAGATATAAGAGGGTGGATAAGATGAAATGGTAAACCCCAACAACTCCATTCATCCATATCTTTTCCTTGCCAATTGATTCATTTGTATTTTGCATGTTTATTTTCGTCTTGCATTAAAACACTCAAAATTATTTCTTGTTTCAAGTCTTATAAAATCAATTTACATGAAAGATAAGGCCTAAGAGTCCTTTGAGAGAACGATATTTGGTCTTATCATCTATTATTATTTGATACGATCTGGTACATTGGCCAGGAGTTTAACAAGTTTTTGGCGCCGTTGCCGGGGACTCGTGGTTTAACTTTTCTAGTAGTGTGAATTTGATTAAATTTGACTTGACTTTATGTTTATTTTAATTTTTTTCTAATAAATGTTTTCTAGGGTTTTGTGCCTAATGTTTGCAGGATGCAGTACGGATAAGAATTTGATTATATGGGCACTCAATTCTACCAAAATGATTTCAACCACTGGTGGGAACCTCACTCATACATGGATCAAAGCCAATTTGGGCAAGCTGCCGAGCAACAAATTACTCCACTCAAGGAGAACATAAACTCTGACGACGAATTTCTTCAGCGGATCACGAGTATGAATATATCATTCATCAGAAGTATTGAGGAGATGCAACAACGTAAGGAGTTACAAGAACGTCAAAGATAACAATATCTTCCTTCACTTGAAGAAGTAGAACGTCAAAGGTAGCAATATTCTCCTACACTTGAAGAAAGAGAGAAGGAAGCTGAACAACGTCTTTGGCAGAAACAATCCTCTATCCAAGAGAAACGTTGGGGGAAGCTGAACAACGCTTACGGCAACAACAATCATCTTTGCCAAGAGGAACGTTGGGGGAAGCTGAACAACGTTTATGACAAAAACAATTCTCTATACCAAGAGAAACGTTGTGGGAAGCCGAACAACTTCTTTGGCATCAACAATCATCTTTGGGAAAAGAAACGTTGGGGGAAGCTGAACAACGTTTATGGCAGAACCAACTCTCTTGCATAATGAAGTCTCTGGATCTTAGGGGTAATACTGAAGTTAACCCTAGGAAGGAATGCCAAGTTACTCTCTCTAAAAGTGATAAGGTTGTTGATGAGAAGAAAATAGAGATAGAGGAGGAAAAGATAGAGAGAGTTGTAGAGGAAGAAGAAACATAAAATTTGGGTGAGGAAGAAGAAGATGATGATAAGGAAAAAGTAGTGGTTGAAAGAAAAGAAAAAAGGGAAAGATTGTGAAAATAAAGAAGAAAGCAAGAAAAAATAAAAAAAGAAAGTTGAGAAAAAAAAGGAGTGAGAAAAAGAGGAAGAGAGGAAAGAAGAAAAGATCATATGAAAAACCCTCTCCTCGTCAAAAAAAATATCATAAGAAAGAAAAGAAATTTATGTGCTCTATGGAAATCTTCAAGAAATTGGAGATCAATGTTCCTATGATTGAAACATGGAAACAAGTGCTTGATGCTGTTAATTTTATGAAGAAATTCAGCAGTAAGAAGAAAAAGAAAAGAATATCAAGCAAGGGGATTATCAACACCTACTGATGGGTGTTGTAACTCTACTGGGTCAAGCTAGTGACATAAAAAGAGCGCTACCTGGGAGGCAACCCAGTTGATTGATTTATTATTGTTGCATATTTTAATACTATTCTAGTTGCATTTAGGGCTTAATTGTTGGATAAGTGAGTAAAGTGAGTGGGAATTGTATTTAGGGTCTAATTTTTGCATTTTAGAAAATCCATTCTCTATCACTTTTGCATTATTCCGTGATCCAAGTTTGGGGTTTTTGAGAGAACACTATAATTTGGTTTCATCCATCATCAGTTATAAGAATTCTGCATACATTCAAGGTCTCTCCATCAGAAGTACAGGTGGTTATTGCCGAGATGATCATAGGCATGTACGACACACCTCCTGCTCATAGGTGGACGATGGATGAGTTCAACAACAGAGTGGCTTGGCCATAGGAGTAGGCACATGGCAGTGGATCTGGAGTAGCTGAAGCTCTAGTGATGGATGATGATGAGGAGGATGACGCCTTTGAGGATGCAGAGGCTGAAGAGGATGAGGACTCCGATGATGATATGAGTTGAAAAGGCATCTACTGATGGATGTCCACGCTTAGAATAGGGGTTTTATCTTTCACTTTTGTACTTTGAATTTTTAGAATAGGTTGAATTTTGTTGAGTAGTATAGGTGTCTGTGCTTGGTTTGAACACTGATTCTGATGATGGTTTGATATGATGATATTGCATGATGAGTTTTCTCAATGATGATTGGATGTGGATGACAATTGAGTTTGGGTTGCATGCTGATATATAGGTGAATGGTTCACTAGCTATGTGAACAGATGTGTGATGATTTATGAATGTGGTTATGATGCTAAGCAGGGTGTATGAATGATGTGTGAGAAGGCACAGTTGTGTGAGGTTTTGAACTCTAGAGTATTCATTGATATATGTGCTATTCATATGGAAGTATGAATGATGTTGCTTGAATCTTTATGATTTTTTGAATTGCATGTTTATGTCATATGATCAAGGCCATTTTTAGAAGCCATTCTTAGCCAAATATTAACCCAAAGAAAAGAGAACCATGTGTCTATCCTTTTTGAACCCTAGCCTTGAAACATGATGAAAACCTTTGCGTTGAAAATTTTTACCTTGAGTTGGGTTGAGAATAATTGTATGATATTGCCAAAGTTCAAGTTTGAAGTTGTGGGGGACATTGAAAGGCAAAAGAAAGACATTGAGCTCAAGTGTTGAATGAAAAAAAAAATGCATGAAAAGAGAAGAAAGAAAAAGCATGAAAGATGAGGTCAATGAAAAGAGAAAAAAGGAAAGAAGTTGGGAATGAGTAAGATTGGTTAAAAAGAGAGTTTGTGCTTGAACTTTGGATGCTAAAATAACTCTCTTCACTCAAGAATCTTGTGTTCCAGAAAAACCAATTTTTCTTGTTAACCCAACCTCATTATAAGCCTTGGAAAAGTCCTTGTGATGACATTTGTATGTGAGAATGTTGATTGTAGTAGATGAAGGGCAATTTGGTTTCATGTGATATGTGAATAGTAGAGGGATGGAGAGACCTCTTAAACACTTGAGTGATTGAGTGAAACACTTGCTTGGAGAGCATTAATAAATTGCATGATTACATCTTGCTTAGTGGATTGATCATTCATAAGTAGAACATCTGTTGGAAAATATGTGATTATGTGAACTGAATTGAATTGAAAGCATGCATGCATCTTGATAAGATTCCATTGAAAATATGAATTGAGTAACTCTTGTGAGAAAAAAATTGAATTTTGGAAATGTTGAACTATTTTGATGAAAAAGTGGAAAGCCAAGTTCTGTTCTATTTGCTTGAGGACAACCAAAGTTTTAAGTTTGGGGTTGTGATAACGGTTGAAAAACTGTCATTTTGATACTTAAATTTGATATTAAAACACACCCTTTATGGCTTAGAATGAGCTTAAGGCTCAAGTAAAACACTTAGCTGAGTCACATGAGAGTCAAAAAGTTGTTTTTAGAGATATTATGCTTGTTTTGCATTGTTTTGGAGGGTTTTGATGAGAATTGAAGATGGAAGTAAAGAAGGGAGGACTTAGACTCATGAAAGAAGGAGAAAAAGGATGAAAAGAAGAGTCAAGTGCACTGCTCAGCGCCAGTTTCGTGGGTGAAGTCACTGTTTCTCGCTTGAGCGGCACCGCTGACCGTCCTATGTGATTAGAGGGCCACCGCTGAGCGGCGTATTGGACCGCTAAGCGGTTTTGCGATTAGAGGCAAACCGCTGAGCGGCCAAATTACGATCTGAGCGTCCATCAGATGGGCTTGGGCTTAAATTATGTTACTTTTATGCGCTATAAATAGCCCCAGTGCGATTCTCAAAGTATTCTATTTGCAAGCAGAGACGTCCAGAGCTGTTCTACACTCCTTAGAGGCGGTTCCTTGGATGCTTAGGTTCCAATATACCAAATTTAGGGTTTATTCTTCCATTCTTTCATTTAATTCCATCTAGTTCACCTTGTATATGGTGAACTAAACCATTTGTTGTTGGGGAATAATGTAATCTTTTGAAACTCTCTTATATTGAAATTCTTATTTTATTTATACGCTTGCATATGCTTATATTATCAATTGTTGGGTTCCTTATCTATGCTTAATGCTTTAAACGTTTAACTCATTCGGTAAATGTTGTTTGTATTTATCGATACGGAGACGTACGGTAATGTCATGAACTGGTAGGAAATTCCTTGATTAAGCTAATATCGCCTAGAGATAGGGGTAGGACAATCAATTGTATTTTGCTTCTGTTTATAATGCATTGCTAATTACTAGGGGAGACTAGAGATAGTAAGCCAGTAATTAGTAATAGGCTCTTTTCGCCAAGAGATTGGGTTTAGGGTAGACTAAGAAAGTTTGCATGACAATATGATAATAAAGCAAATTAAATAAGAAAAGTAGATATAAGAGGGTGAATAAGATGAAATTGTAAACCCCAACAACTCCATTCATCCATATCTTTTCCTGGCCAATTGATTCATTTGCATTTTGCATGTTTATTTTCGTCTTGCATTAAAACACTCAAAATTATTTTTTCTTTCAAGTCTTATAAAATCAATTTACATGAAAGATAAGGCCTAAGAGTCCTTTAGGAGAACGATATTTGGTCTTACCATCTATTATTACTTGATACGATCTGGTACACTTGGCAGGGTTTTAACGTGTGGCAAAACAACAGTTTTAAGTTGACTTCATTTTGAGGTAAGTCGATTAAAACTCGTGGCTTTGCACAAACTTTTTCAAAGTGTGCTGTGAGTATTTTTGGAAAGAAATTTTTTCAAAACATTGCATTGAACTGTTACATAATCGACTGTATGCGTAAACTACTCGACTTAGTTATGTTTTGAAATTCTATTAGTGCTTGTCATGTCTAACGACTATATTTTTAAATGTTTGACCAAGCATTGATTGTGAGTCAACTGCATTAAATGCGTAATCAATTAAGTTGGTTTGACTGCTACTATCTGTAATGGTCTGAGTATAATTGACTCTATTAGTTGCAAAGTCGACTTAGGAGCGTTAGTTTTATGAAAAAACTATATATAGACGCAAATTTGAATTCTACAGAGACTTTGGTGATTCTAATGAATTAATTGATTTCTTTTTAGATTTGTGATCTCTTATAGAACGTGAGAGACCTCCAAGAATTCATCAAGAAGACCGTGGTGTTCATTCTTTGGTGATTGCTTGACGAGCAAGAATGTGTGCTCTTTCTGTCTGATCAACCTACACTTGTGGTGTTTACTTTGTGATCAGTTTCTCTCAATCTTGTGAAGATTATTGTTGCCCTGTTGTGACTACACGAAGAGGACTTGCGGCGTTCTGGACTTTGAGGACTGTTCAAAGGATTAAAGACTGCAGGAGAGGGGACATCTTGTGTTGAGATTGTTGACAACACAATTTCTATATCAATCTGGTTTTTTATGATGACAACACATTGCTTAATAACAAGAACATGTTGTTGCTCCATTACATGTTCTTATGTTGATTGATTGTGATATTTGTTTAACATGTTTATGTATTTTATTACATGTTCCTGTGTTGATTGATTGATATATATCTGGAACGTGTTTATTGCTTTATGTGCTATGTGCTATGCATCATTTCATATCTTTTACTGTATATGTTTCAAATCTAAAAATCACAAGCACTTTTATGAACTTATTCTTGTGCGACAAAGTAATAGTACAGTCGACTAAAATACTAATGGTTCCACTTTGTTAAAATCTTTGTACAGACTTTGAGAACCAATGTTATGTGTTATTTTGAGAAGAAAAGAATTTCAAAATGTTTTACATGTTGATAGTCGAATATGTGTGCTACACATTCGACTGTATTTGTTGTCTGATTTGGAATTCTGTTATGCTCTTGCACTCTAACGACTATATTTTTGAAAGTTAGTTGAGCATTGGTGACTTCGTCAACTGTAATAAATGTGGTTTGTTTTTGGTTGACTGACAGGTGCTATGTTGATTGATCTGTTATAACTGTCATAATCCAGTCGACTGAATTAGTGGCGTATTCGACTGAGAAATCATATGACTAACAGAAATCTATAAATAAACTTAACACGAGTCTGTTAAAAAGAATTTTGATGAACTGACATTTTCATAATTCTGTTTTAGATTTCTCTTAGGTCCAAGAATTCTCCAAGAAGATGGTGGTGATCTTTCTTGAAAGAGATTCAAAGAGGAGATTATACTTCACATTCATTGTCTCATCAATATCTGCACAAGAAGGTGTTTTGTCATTGATCATGAAGACTTGACATCCTGTGAAGACTGCTGGAATTGATTGTGCAGCTTGACATCCGTGAAGATTGCTGGTTTTTGACCTGTTGATTGCAGGGGATAGTGCACTTTGAGGATTGTTCAAAGTGGTGTTGGCAGATTGCAGAAGAGGGGATTCTTGCTGCAAGTCTTGCTAGTTTATTGCCTATATTTTGGTTTTGGGTTAGAGAGCAGATTTATAGTTTTGACGTGGAGGTCTTCTACAGATTCCTTGTTGTAAAAACTGCAACCATTATAGTGCATTTGCTTCTTGGGTTGGAAGGAGACTGGATGTAGGCATTGTTGGCCGAACTAGTATAAAAACCTGTGTTTGCATTTCTCTATCCCTTATCTTTTACATTACAGTCGACTTTATTCTTTACGCAGTCAACTACGGATTTTCCGCTGCATACATATTCTGATTGCTTGCATATTAAGAAATTTTAAAAAGCTTTAAGACTTTTATTTCAAGATTGCGAAAATAACTTGTTTTTGAAACAACACCAATTCATCCCCCCTCTTGGTGAAGAAAGATGCCAACCTGTTTTCCAATAATTGGCACTAGAGCTGGGTTTCATAAGATATTTGAAAAACTAGTCGACTCTATTTTTCTCTTATTCGACTATACACCTCGGGATGACTTCCTATTTTCAAACTTTTGGTGAAGGTGCTTCAAAAAACAGACCACCTCTATTTGTTGGTGAAAATTATCCATTTTGGAAAATTAGAATGCAAATCTTTCTTGAATCGCAAGAAAAGGAATTTTGGATGCCACATTAAATGGACCTTTTGTGCCTACAAAAACTGTTGATGATAAAACTGTTTTAAAACCTTTTACTTAGTGGACTGCTGCTGAAATAGAAAAGCTCAGTATGATATTAAGGCTATAAATATTATTGCCTCTACAATAACTATTGATGAATTTTTTAGGATATCTTAATGCAAAACTGCAAAGGAAATGTGGGATGTCTTAGAGGTAACTCATGAAGGCACAAATGAAGTAAAGAGAGCAAGAAAGAATTCATTGATACAAGAGTATGAATTGTTCAGAATGAAAACTAGTGAAAACATGTATGATGTGCAGAAACGATTCACTCACATTGTAAATCATCTCATGGCTCTCGGGAAAGTCTTTCATAAGGAAGAAATCAATACGAAGATTATTAAAAGTCTGAACAGAAATTGGCAACCAAAAGTCACAGCAATCTCTAAATCCAAAGATCTTACAACTATGAACATGGCTACCTTGTTTTGCAAGTTATGTGAACACGAATTGGAACTCGGTAAATTGAAGGATGAAGAGGAGATTGAAGAGAAGAAGTCCATTGCTCTGAAGGCTACAAGCAAGAACAACTCAGAAACAAACATGGACGAAAGAGATTTGATGACCTTGATGGTAAGAAAATTTAGCCGACTTATTCAAAATGATAGTCAACTGTCTAACCATGCAGGTCAAGATAAAAAGAATAGCTTCAGTAAAAACACTGTCCAGTGTTACGAGTGTGGAAAGGAAGGACACATCAATCCTGATTGTCCTTAATTACAGCCGAAGCAGAAAGGAAAGAAAAGATTCCCTCAAAGCAAAAATCTGAAAAGAAAAGGAGCATACATTGCTTAGGAGAATACAGATTCTGAAAGCTCAAGTGATGAAGATGCTGATCAAGATGAGGAATCCAACATTTGCCACATGGCTGGAACATCAAGTAATGACAATGACAGTGATGAAGAATTTGAGAAGCTACCAATAGAAGAGAAGTATCAGCAACTAATTGAAACATTCAGAGAATTGCATGCTGAAGCCTTGCGACTATAGTACAAGGTAAATTAACTAAGCTCTAAAAGAAGAGATAATGAGTATAGAATTAATAACCTTGTTGTTGAGAATGAAAGATTAGAAAAAAGAGTTAAATGAAGCTTTGTTATCTGCTAAGAATGTTAAGATTGAAACTGTTACAGTAGATAAAATTTGTGAAAATTGTCCTGCACATATTGAAAAGATAGATTACTTAACTAGCATGCTAGCTAAGTTTACTCAAGGAAGAGACCATTTAGATGTTGTACTAAAATCATCTGGCAGAGCTATTTACAAACAAGGGATAGGTTACAAAGCTCAATCTAGTAGAACCAATACTAAAAGATTTATTGATTTAAGCAAACTGCTAAGAATGCATGTTTCTATTGTAATTGTGTTGGTCATACTGTTAGAAATTGTTATTACAGAAATGTTGTTGTTCCTAAAAAATTATATGTTTGGAAACCAAAGGAACAAGTAACAAGGATTGACAATCATGGACCCAAAGTTAAATGGGTACGAGCAACCAAATCTTAATCTGTTTTGCAGGATACAAAGCTGATGCAGTGTGATCTCAAGGATGGATTAATTTGGATTAAAATCATTGTCTTGAGAATCTACAACTGGTAAATCTGTATCAATCTACTGCATTATGCTTGAATTGATTGTTGGTTGTTGTGTGATCACATGAATGAATTGTCTATCATTGATTGATTGTGTATAAAACTCTATTTTTACATGTCCGAGTCGACTAATATAATAATTCATTCGACTAGGCGTTGTAAACTCTGTCAATCAGACTCATTAGAGATTCAACTATCTATATTCTCACTAAATGTGCTAGAATTTTTAAAATCTTTCTTTGGTCCGAAAATATTGTCGAAATTTTCCCTCCACTTTTTATCTGCACCTGATTTGTTTATAAAACTTTGATAATCATGGGTCACTACATTTATTCTCTTTGATCTGTTATTCTTGTATCCTTGATCTTCTTGAGAAAAAACCTCATTCTTCTGCAATCACAATGACTTCAAGCTACACACGAAGAAGAAGGTTTAAAACTACTGCTTCAAGAAATACCAGAAGGGTGTCTGAATTACATAGCTGGATCAGCGATGATGAAGCACAGTCTAAATATCTCGATTGTTGGAAAAGAAGAACTTTAGTGAGACATAAATTTCTAAAGTTGAAGTTTTTCAAGGTTGAAGGGATTCAATTTCAGGGATGGCTTAAGCGCCAAGGATTAAAGAAATTTGTTGAAATGGCGAGCCCCTGGTATCCAGATATGGTGAAGGTTTTCTACTGCAACTTAAAAGTTGAAAATGGTATTCTCTGTTCTCGTGTAAAAAGGGTAGACATCAAACTGACTAATGAAGTCTGGAGTGCTGTTGGTGGAGAAAAATGTCATCTAGGGATATACAGTTTCCACAAGTTTACTGAATATCAAAATTGTTTGAGAAATGCCAGTGATTGCAAGGATTATTCAAATTACAAGACTGGAGGAATGAAGAAAGATGAAAGATTAGCCATCTATGTCATCGCCTATATACTCATGGCTAGAGGAGGAAACTATGCACAACCCACTACTGAAGATCTAATGCTGCTGAAAGCTTTGAAAGAAAATATTCAGGTGGACTGGCCTGCGACAATCTCTGACAACATGCTGAAATGAACAATATCAACGAACATGTGACATTGACAAGACTGCTCTGCACCTAATGCACATGGTGAAAACATCTGAAGGATTGACATACAAAGATGAACTTGTGAGGAACAACAGCTCTGCATCTTCTTCTCAAATGAATCAGTACAGGGCGAGAAATGAATTTGAAAGAATTGTTCTGAACAAATTGAATGAAATTGAAAAGAAGCTTGATGAACAAATTAACAAAAGTCATCTAAACGAGGTGAATGTAACTTCTGAAGAAGCAAGCTCCTCTAACAACTCAAGGAAGTGAGGATGAAGATAGTGAGGAAACAAGATCTGAGGATAATGAAAGTGGCATGATTCTCAATGATTTGGTCAATAAAAAGAGAAAGAAAAACTAGTTCTATCCTAGGTGTTTCCTTTTATCTTAGTGTTTTCTTTTGTGTTTGGCTTAGTATGCCATTTTTTTTTGTTTATTCCTTGATTTTGTTCTATCATTGTAATATTATCTTTTCAAGGAAATGAAATCAGTAGTTTGAATCAACACTGTTGCTTTTAATTTGATTGGTATTGCTTGACCTGAGTGATTGATTCGACTGCAATCTGTTTCAAGTCAACTATGCTTGAACTGTTATGAATCTGTACATATTGACTTCTGTTGTTTATGACTATATTTCCTGCTTAACTAAAATGCTTGATTTGGAAAGGATCTTTGAAAGGTTTTGCAGGAATAACCTTACTTTGGAAATTTCAAGAGGAGTTCAACAGCTTTGGAAAGCAATATAGTCAACTGAGGAAACTGTGCAATTGACTACTCTTAACAGGTTTATAAATTCCAATTCTGGAATTTGGTTTTTCATTTACTGATTGCTTATTTTGATATATCTGCTATTATCTCTGTTATTATCTGTTGGAAATATCTTACTTGAGATAAAGTTGTGAGATTGCTGAAGATTGTATCATTGCATATCTAAACTATTTGCTATCTTGTCTTGGATACAACTATGTGCTAAACTAATTTTTCAACCTGTGATATGCTGCATTGTGTATCTAATATGATTTTATTACATATGCATAATGACAAGGGGAGTATCACTCATTACACATTTTTAGTTCTCATGCCTGCATTTCAGGGGGAGTTATGATTAACATGTGATTAAATGTGATATAGGGATCATCTTTACATTTGAAAATTTGAATATTTTTTTATGAATCTCTGTTTGTTTGATTATTCAGCAAAATATCTAGAGCATACCTTTTTTGCTAATGCACAAAGGGGGAGAGAATTTATGATCTTATGATGTTATATGAAAGGGGGAGAATAGTTATTCTATCTCATGCATAATCTGCTTGATATTATTTGTTGTTATTTGTGTTACATGAAGAGTACTTGAACTGTGATAACTATGTTATATTTCTTTTGTTACTCTGTTGTGTATTAAAGTGTGCAAACATGGTTGGTTATTAATCATGGTTGTGCATCATAAAAAAGGGGGAGAATGTTGAGATTGTTGACAACAAAATTTCTATATCAATTTGGTTTTTGATGATGACAACACATTGCTTAATAACAAGCACATGTTGTTGCTGCATTACATGTTCTTATGCTGATTGATTGTGATATTTGTTGAACATGTTTATGTATTGTGTTACATGTTCTTGTGTTGATTGATTGATATATATCTGGAACGTGTTTAAATGCTTTATGTGCTATGTGCTATGAATTATTTCATATGTTTTACTGCACATGTTTTAAAGCTGAAAATACAAGCACTTTTATGAACTTATTCTTGTGCGACAAAGTAATAAAACAGTCGACTACATTACTAATGGATTCGACTTTGTTAAAATCTTTGTGTAGACTTTGAGAACCAGTGCTATGTGTTATTTTGAGAAGAAAAGAATTTCAAAATCTTTTACATGTTGATACTCGAATATGTGTGCTACACATTCGACTGTATCTGTTGTCTGATTTGGAATTCTGTTATGCTCTTGCACTCTAACGACTATATTTTTGAAAGTTAGTTGAGCATTGGTGACTTAGTCAACTGTAATAAATGTGGTTTGTTTTTGGTTGACTGAAAGCTGCTATGTTGACTGATCTGTTATAATTGTCATAATCCAGTCGACTGAATTAGTAGCATATTCGACTGAGAAATCATGTGACTACAAGAAATCTATAAATAGACTTAACACGAGTCTGTTAAAAAGACTTTTGATGAACTGACATTATCATAATTCTATTTCAGATTTCTCTTAGCTCCAAGAATTCTCCAAGAAGACGGTGGTGATCTTTCTTGAAAGAGATTCAGAGAGGAGATTATACTGCACATTCATTGTCTGATCAATATCTGCACAAGAATATGTTCTATCATTGATCGTGAAGGCTTGGAATGTTGTGAAGACTGCTGGAATTGATTATGCGGCTTGGCATCCGTGAAGACTACTGGTTTTTGACCTGTTTATTGCAGGGGATAATGCACTTTGAGGATTGTTCAAAGTGGTGTTGACAGATTGCAGAAGAGGGGATTCTTGCTGCAAGTCTTGTTGGTTTATTGCCTATATTTTGGTTTTGGGTTAGAGAGGAGATTTATATTTTTCACGTGGAGGTCTTCTATAGATTCCTTGTTGTAAAAACCGCAACCATTATAGTGCATTTGGTTCTTGGGTTGGAAGGACACTGGATGTAGGCTTTGTTGGATGAACCAGTATAAAAACCTATGTTTATATTTCTCTATCCCTTATCTTTTATATTATAGTCAACTTTATTCTTCACGCAGTCAACTACGTATTTTCCGCTGCATACATATTCTGATTGCTTGCATTTCAAGAAAGTTTAAAAAGCTTTAAGAATTTGATTTCAAGATTGCGAAAAGAACTTATTTTTGAAAAAACACCAATTCACCCCCCCCCTCTTGGTGAAGAAAGAAGCCAACCTGTTTTCCAACATCTTGCTGCTGTTCTTTGTTTGTATATGCCTATATTTTCATTAGAGGGTTAGAGAGGTGTTTTATATTTTGACGTGGGGGTCGCTATAGAAACCTTGGTGTAAAAACCTTGATCATTATAGTGCATATGCTTCCTGGAATTGGAAGGACACTGAATGTAGACAGTTTGGCCAAACCAGTATAAAAACCTGCATTTGATTTCTCTATGCCTGCATTTTTATTTTCAAAGTCGACTTTACTTTTCACGTAGTCAACTATATTCCGCTGGATTTGAAAAGTCTTAGTCCTTGCGATTCAAGAAACTTTTGAATGATCATCCTTTTACGAAAAATATTTTTAAAGGACTCTGATTTTACATTTCAACAATTCACCCCCCTCTTAGTGTGAGAGACTAAGCCATATCATTTTCAACAATTGGTACCAGAGGTGGTTTTCATAAGATATTTGAAAAACAAATCGATTATCTTTTTCTTTAGGTCGACTATTCCTGGATAATGGCTTATTTTTCTCAAACCTTTGGTGAAGGTGCATCAACAAACAGACCACCACTGTGTGTTGGTGAAAATTATGCTTTTTGGAAAATTCAGATGCAAATTTTTCTTGAATCTGTGAATAAAGGTATTTGGGATGCAACATTGAACATTCCTTTTGAGCAAACTCATGTTTTTAATGGAAAAACTGTTTTGAAATTTTTTCAGGTTAGAACTGTAGGGCACAATATGATGTCAAAGCATGTAATGTAATTGCCTCTACACTAACAATGGATGAATTTTTCAGGATCTTACAATGCAAGACAGCGAAGGAAATGTGGGACGTTTTGGAGGTCATACACGAAGGCACAAAAGAAGTAAAGAGAGCCAGAAAAAACTCATTGGTACAGAGTATGAATTGTTCAGGATGAAGGCTAAAGAGACTATATATGAAGTACAAAAAAGGTTTACTCACATAGTCAACCACCTGATGGCTCTAGGAAAAGTGTTTGATAAAGAAGAGATCAATATCAAGATTTTGAAAAGTTTGAGTAGAAGTTGGCAACCCAAGGTTAGTGCAATTTCTGAATCAAGGGATCTAACAAGCATGAACATGGCAACCCTATTTGGAAAGCTGAGAGAACATGAGCTCGAACTAGGAAGGTTGAAAGAAGAGGAAGAAATTGAAGAAAAAAGGTCCATAACCTTGAAAGCCACTAACAGAAAAGCCTCGAAGATTGCACAATCTGAGGATGAATCAGAAGTTGAATTGGACAACAATAAACTGATGAGTATGATGGTAAGAAAGTTCAGTCGATTTATGAAAAATAAAAATCAACTTACTGACCATGCAGGAAATGACAAAGGAAAGAAAGCTACAAGATCAAATGTTGTTCAGTGCTACGAATCTGGCAAAGAAGGACATATCAAGCCTGATTGTCCTAACTTGAAATTGAAGCAAAGAGCAAGCAGGAAATTCCCTCATGACAAGTACAGAAAGTAGAAAAGTGCTTACATTGCTTGGGAGAATAGCGATTCAAATTCTTCAAGTGATGATGATAATGATCATGAAGAAGAATCAAATCTCTGCTTTATGGCTGGGTCAACAAAAGATGAATATGACAATGATGAAGATTTCAAGAATGAGTCAATGAAAGTCAAATACAACATGCTGCTGGATGTATTTCAAGAGATCCATGCTGAAGCCATGCAACTGCAATATAAGGTCAATCGATTAAACTCTGAAAGAAAAGACTATGAGTATAGGATAAATAATCTGATTGATGATAATGAAAAATTGCAAAAAGAACTAGATGTTGCTTTAAAATCTACTAAAATTGTGATTATTGAGACTATTACAATAGAAACGAATAATGAAAAATGTCCTACTCACATTGAACAAATCGATTACTTAACTAGCACGCTAGCTAAGTTTACTTAGGGTAAAGACAATCTAGATGATGTTTTAAAGTCTTTGGGTAGAGCTTATATAGACAGGGTATTGGTTATAAAGCTCAAACAAATAGGACAAATTCAAAGAAATTTGTTGATTTAAGTAAACCTGTCACACATGCATGCTTTTATTGTAATAACATTGGACACATTGTTAGAAACTGCTTTTATAGAAAGGTTGGAGTTCCAAAAGGATTATATAGATGGATTCCTAAGGAACATGTATCTGCTAACAAACAAGGACCCAAATTCAAATGGGTACTTGCATAAAAAATCTCAACTGTTTTGCAGGTTAACAAATAATGCAGTGGCAGTAAAGAACTCATGGAAGGACTAATGTAATTATATCAAATTTCTTGAGTATCTACAAGTAGTAACAATCATTTTGTCATTGCATCATGGATGATATGTATTTGAATGATTGTTTGATGAATGTGTGGTTGTTGATTGATTGATTGTGATTGTTTTCTATGAAAATCAATTAGCACGAATTTTAATCGATTTGATTAAGTGTATAGTCGATTATATGTTTGTGTGAGTGCTTCTGTTTGGTTGAAAGTTTTCTATCATACAAAAGTCAACTCTGCATTTAATGAAATCGATTGTGAGTCTACTGTGCTATTGAAATTTAATTTTTCATTCAAATCGATTAGGAAAATTTTTTGGTGTGAAATTGAAGAAAAATTATTCCCTCCAAAATCAAATTCTGATTAGATTAAAAAACCTAATACAATGGAGTCATTTCACTGAGTTTTCTCTGCAACATCTGAATCATCACTTTCTTTCACTTAGTGATCAATACTTGTCTACACATTTGAAATGGCCTCAAGCTCCGCTCAACGAAAAAGGGTAAAGACGATCGGTCAGAAATACTTGAGACGTCCTTCTGAACTGGATGGCTGGATAAGCGATGGTGAAATACAATCAAAATATCTTGATTGCTGGAAAATGAGGAGTTTAATTACACCCAAATTCTTGAAGTTAAGCTTCGTAAAAAATGAAGGCTTTGAATTTCAAAGCTGGCTAAGGCGTCATGGTTTGAAGATATGCGTTGAAATGGAAGACCCCCTGGTAATTTGATCTCTTGAGGGTATTTTACTACAACTTGAAGATCAAAGATGGCACTCTCTGTTCTAGAGTGAAGAGTGTCAACATTCAGCTAACAGAGGAAGTCTAGATACACATAGTTGGATTGAAACTAAGTGAGGAAAGATGCCACCTGCGCATAGAAGGATTCAATAAGTTATCTGTATATCAAGATAGTCTGAGAAATCCAAATGACTACTAAGACTACTCTAGCTACAAAACTGGGGGAATGAAGAAAGATGATAGATTGGTTGTATTCATCATTTCATGGATTCTGATGCTTAGGGGAAGTAACCATGCTCAGGCAACGACGGAAGACCTATATCTGCTGAAAGCTTTGAAGGAAAATATTCAAGTAGATTCGTTTGCTGCATTTCAGATAACATGCTAAAAGTAACAAGGCTTGAATCTGCCAAGCTACGATACTGTGTTTTTATCTCAAAGATTATCATTCATTTTGGTGTGGACTGCAGTGAAGAGTCTAGTGAATCATACAACAGAACCAACATGATAAATCAGTCAGCTTTGCACATGCTGCATATGCAGCATACACCTGAAGGCTGGGTGTTTAAGAATGAGGCTGTTGATGATGAAGGTGAAGCAAGACCATCTTCTGATATTCCTTATAGACCATGGTCCGATTTTGAAAGAACAGTGCTAAGAGAAATAAGGGCCATCAATATGATGTGTTTGGAGACCAGAGATACTGTCCTAGAAATGAAAGAAAGGTCATTTCCTCAAAATCAGGAAATGGATGATGAAAATGAGGAAATATCTAAAGAAGAAGGAAGCACGCCAAATGAGTCTACCAAGATGAGTGAAGATGAAAGTGTTGAGAAAGATAATGCTGAAGAGAGCAGTAGTGATATGTTCCTAAGACTTATTTGAACAAGAACAAAAAGAAAGTTTAAAATAGTTGCTTGTTTGTTTTTAGTTTGTTTGTTTGAATGCTTTTTAGTGTTTCTTTGTAGTAGGCTTTATAAGCCATTATTCCTTTTGTTAGTCATATTGTAATACCTTTTGAATATTAATAAAATTGACTGCTTTATATGTTGAGATTGTTGACAACACAACTTCTATATCAATCTATTTTTTTATGATGACAACACATTGCTTAATAACATGCATATGTTGTTTGCTGTTATTACATGTTCTTATGCAAATTGATTGTTATATCTGTGAACATGCTTATGTAATGTGTTACATGTTCTTATGTTGATTGATTGATATATATGTGGAACGTGTATATATGCTTTATGTGCTATGTGCAATGCATCATTACATATGTTTTTCTGCACAAGTTTTAAAGTTGAAAACCACAAGCACTTTCATGAACTTATAAATGTGTGACAAAGTTCTAGTGGTGTCGACTACATTATTAATGGATTTGACTATGCTAAAATCTTTGTACAGATTTTGAGAATCAGTGCTCTGTGAATTTTTGAGAAGAAAAGAATTTCAAAATGTTTTACATGATTGAAGTCCACTATGTGCGCCACACATTCGATTATATTAGTTATCTTATTTGAAATTATGTTATTGATAACGGTTGGAAAACCGTTATTTTTATACTTAAATTTGATATTAAAACACACCCTTTATGGCTTAGAATGAGCTTAAGACTCAAGTAAAACACTTAGTTGATTCACATGAGTGTCAAAAGTTGTTTTTAGAGATATTATGCTTGTTATGCATTGTTTTCCAGGGTTTTGATGAGAATTGACGGTGGAGGTAAAGAAGGGAGGACTTAGACTCATGAAAGAAGGAGAAAAAGCATGAAAAGAAGAGCTAAGTGCACCGCTCAGCGCCAATTCCAGCGTTGAGCGCCAGTTTCGTGGGTAAAGTCACTGCTTCTCGCTTGAGCGGCACCACTAAGCGTCCTATGCGATTAAAGGGCCACCGCTGAGTGGCGTATTGGACCGCTGAGCGACCAAATTAAGCGCTGAGTGTTCATCAGATGCGCTTGGGCTTAAATTCTGTTACTTTTATGCGCTATAAATAGCCCCAGTGCGATTCTCAAAGAATTCTTTTGGCAGGCAGAGACATCCAGAGCTTATCTACACTCCTTGGAGGCGGTTCCTTGGATGCTTAGGCTCCAATTTACCAAATTTAGGGTTTATTGTTCCATACTTTCATTTAATTCCATCTAGTTCACCATGTCTATGGTGAACTAAACCCTTTGTTGTTGGGGAACAATGTAATCTTTTGAAACTCTCTTATATTGAAATTCTTGTTTTATTCATATGCTCGCATATGCCTCTATTACGAATAGTTGGGCTCCTAACCTTTGCTTAATGCTTTTATCGTTTAACTCATTCGGTAAATGTTGTTTGTCTTTATTGATACGAAGACATACAATAATGTCATGAACTGGGGGGAATTACTTGATTAGGCTAATATCGCCTAGAGATAGGGGTAGGACGATCAATTGTATTTTGCTTCCGTTTATAATGCATTATTAGTTACTAGGGGAGGCTAGAGATAGCAAGCTAGTAATTAGTAATAGGCTCTATTCACCAAAAGATTGGGTTTAGGGTAGACCAAGAAAGTTTGCATGACAATATGATAAATAGGCGAATTAAATAAGAAGAGTAGATAGAAGAGGGTGGATAAGATGAATTGTAAACCCCAACAACTCCATTCATCCATAGTTTCTTCTAGCCAATTGATTCACTGCATTTTTCATGTTTATTTTCGTCTTGCATTCAAAAACCTAAATTTAATTCTTTTCTCAAGTCTTATACGATCTCTTTACATGAAAGTTAAGGCCTAAGATTCCTTTGGGAGAACGATATTTGGTCTTACCATCTATTATTACTTGATACGATCTGGTACACTTGACAGGGGTTTAACAATTATGCTCTTGCACTCTAACAACTATATTTTTAAAAGTTAGTTGAGCATTAATGTCTTGGTCAACTGTATTAAATGTATTTTGTTTTTGGTTGACTGTATGGTACCAGGTTGATTTTTTGTTATAACTGTCATAATCCAGTCGACTGAATTAGTAGCATAATCGACTGAGAGTCTGTCTGATTAACAGAATTCTAGAAATTGGCTGAACACGAAGATGTTCAGAGAGTTTTGATGAACTGACAATTGCACTTCTGTTTCAGATTGAATTCTCTATTGTAAGAGCTCCAAGAATTCTTCAAGAAGACGATGGTGATCTTTCTTGAAAGAGATTCAAAGGGAGGTTCTTCTGCACACACAATGATTGATCAGTATTTGCACAAGAACGTGCTTCTGAGTTGATCACGTTCAGGCTTGGCATCCTTGAAGACTGCTGCATTGTTTTTCTGGCTTGGCATCCGTAAAGACCGCTGGTATTTGGACTTGTTGGTTACAGGAGATTGTTCACTTTGAGGATTGTTCAAAGTTGTGTTGCAGATTGTAGAAGAGGGGATTCCTGCTGGAAGTCTGGTTGTATATTTTCCAGCTATATTTTGGTTTTGTGTTAGAGAAGAGATTTATATTTTTGACGTGGAGGTCTTCTATAAAATCCTTGTTGTAAAAACCGCAACCATTATAGTGCATTTGCTTCCTGGGTTGGAAGGACACTGGAAGTAGGCATTGTTGGCCGAACTAGTATAAAAATCAGTGTTTGATTTTCTCTATCCCTACACTTTTACTTTTGCTTCCGCTGCATAAGATTTGTCATTACTTGCATTTCAAGAAAGTGGAAAAAGTTTAATATTTTGATTGCAAGACTGCGAAAAGATTTTGTTTTTGACAAAACACCAATTTACTCCCCCTCTTGGTGTAAAAACGAAGCCCACCCGTTTTGCAACAATTGGCACCAGAGCTGGTTTTCATAAGATATTTGAAAAACTAGTCGACTTTGTTTTTCTCTGATTCGACTATATAAACCTGATGATGGCTTCCAGTTTTCAAACTTTTGGTGAAGGTGCTTCAACAAACAAACCACCTCTGTTTGCTGGCGAAAATTATACATTTTGGAAATTTAGAATGCAAATCACTGGTGTTAAAACGCTATTTTACGTCACTTATTTTAGCCTTTTGACGTCACTTTTCAAACCGACGTCTATTCAGGTGACGTTAACCACACATCGGTCAGAATAACACAGACATCTATATAAATGTCGGCTGTGTAGAACGACGACGTTTAAGTAGACGTCGGTCACATATAAAATAGACATTACTAGAGACGTCTATACGTTCTGGAAAGTTTTGTCCATTGTAACTTATTGGACGTCGATTTGTGCACTGACAGACGTCTATAGACGTCGGTTTTGCATTAACCGACGTCTATTGGGTAATTTTTTTTAATAAATATTTTATTTTTCGAATAAAACCACACCTGAAAAGTAGAAAATTTTTCGAGAACAATTATTTATAATAAATATTTGAGTTTGAGCTACAAATAGATATAATTCAATCAAAGATCAAAAATATGAAATTATAAACTTAAACTAAACCTAAGTAATGTTCAACATCAAAAAAAGTTCTTGCTAGTTCCACTTTTGCAGAAGATAAGTTGTCCACTCCTGCCTTAGCTGCTTTATGGTGTCTCCGGGTAAAGCAGATAAATTGTTGAAGCGTTGCATAATTAAGAAATATTGATTATAGTTTGATATATGTTTTCAAAAGTATTAATTGATTTTTGATGTTTTCATAGTAAGCATGATTATTACCTCATTCCAGTTATCTGTAATGCCAGCTCGAATGATGGTCTTAATCCAAGACATCACATAGTACCCACATTCCCATGAATCTAGCTATCTGTTACACTAAAATGACAAACTAAATATAGTCAAGAATTAAGATCATTGAATAACATAGTAAATGAATTAAAACTATAAATGCACCAAACCTTTGGATACAGGACTTGATTTAGCTGACCTCGAGATATACCCATAACTCTATTTACATTAAAACACAAAGTAATATTAATATAAGTATCAAATCATAAAAAATTAAGGCCGACATGAATTTAAAAGTCATTTTTGGCAAAACACTTACCCTTGAAGCATGTTTCTCAAGTCATTTTTCATCTTCCTTTGTAGCGAACAGAAGAATACAATTGTACTTTGTTTGGGAATGAGGACCAACAGCTGCCAATGCACCTTGTTTGGAACATCATAAATAGTTAGTAAACTAATTAAGTAAACCTTAATTACCTTTTACATAAAACAACACATACCCATCAATGTATGGCACAAGGTATATATCTCTGTTTGACTCAGCCATCCAAGTTTGCAAAATAATTTTGTTTCATTTCAACTGTGTTTCCAGAACGTTGAACGGTCTGAGGTTAGACAAATTCGTAAATGGAAGTCCGACCTTAGTCTACAATGACTGTGTCCATGTACCTATAACAACAAAGTTAACTTGTTACAAAGTAGGCATCTAAATTTAAATATTATGGTAGACAAAAATATGTCCCGTTCACAGACTTTGCATTTTCTTTAACATATTGCAAGAACACAGAAACACCCTTCTCATATTCTTTAGATATGCGACGTGCATTCATCCAGCTTCTATCCATACTATGTTCGTAACATAGTTCATCAGTATAAATTTCTTAACTCTCACAAGGTTAGGCCGTACCCATTCAGGAAAAATATTTTTCATAAATTTCTAAGACATGTGCAAAGAAGTCTACATCTTAAATTTAATAAAATTTCGGCAGCATTTCGCATTGGTCTCCGAAATACACGAAATAAGAGTAGTCACAAGAATGACCACAATCAAATATGCATCCAGAGAACAACACAAATAATGAACCAAAATTTCATCAATCTTATGCATAAACTCAAACGTACATGTTATAGCAAATTTATGAAAAATAATTTTCCCAAACTGTCCAATTGGACAATTCAAAATTTAATACAAACGATTAAAAAATTTATCGTTTGTATTAAATTTCAAACGGGAACTAAGTTTCACTCAATGATTTGATACTAATAATCTAACATGCCAATTATAATAACATAACTAAAATTTATCACATGCATATTCAAAACCTTATAACACATGCATACCTAAAAGCCAAAAACATGCAAACGCAAAAGCCAATAACATGCATACACAAAAGACAATAACACACATACAATAAAAGTTTTCAACAAAGAAGCTAACCTTTTTAGTAGATTAAAACAACAATGGAGGGAAATGGAAGACTGCACGCCCAAAAATATAGGCCAAAAAGGGTCAAAAACATCGCCCCAGAACACGCCACAAACTGCATCAAAACGCAACGAAAATGAATTTTAATCGGTTCAAATGGAAGATATTTCATCAAAGGGTAACTTAATCGGAGTAAAACTGAATTGAAAAGGTGCAAAAGAGAGAAAATCAACCTGGAAAGCAATACCGCAATAGAAAGTTATAGGAAGAAGACGATGAATAGTGGTAACTGCTCGCGGGTTCGCGTTCTGACTATAAAATACTATAGACATCGGTTACGTTAGTCCACCGATGTCTGGAATGTTTTAGACGTTGGTGCTCTCAGTAATTTGACGTCTTTATGATTTAAATATTATTAATGGCGCGGATTTTAGGGCGTCCATTGCATGGCTGACCGACGTCTCTAATGTTATAGACATCACCAACTATCTGCCCGTCGTCTATATGGCGGAAAAATTATTACAATTCACCTAACTGTCAGGCTATAGACGTCCGTTCTTAAGGGGCACCGACGTCTATGTGTCGGAACATTAATTACATGCACCAACCTGTCAGGACACAGACGTCAGTGCTCAGCTACCCAACGTCTACGTGGCGACTATTGACCTTCCTGGTAGAACTAGAGACGTCTCTTGTTTCCAGGCGATGTCTACGGACGAGTTTAGACGTTGGTGTGGTTTTATTAGACGTCCATATGGCGACTATTCACCTTCCTGCAGACCTTTTTTAGACGTTCATGTGTAGTGTGCCCGACGTTTGTATTGTTTGAGACATCGTTTGCACAAGTAGCCGACGTCTCATAGTTTCAGTTATTTACGGATATGCCACCAGTCATCATATTACGTCGGTGAACCTCTAACCGACGTCTATGAATTGACGTTAAACGACGTTTTTCCACTAGTGAATCTTTCTTGAATCGCAAGATAAAGGAATTTTGGATGCCACTTTAAATGGTCCTTTTGTGCCTACAAAAATTGTTGATGAGAAAACTATTTTGAAACCTTTTACTGAGTGGAATGCTTATGAAAATAGAAAAGCTCAGTGTGATATTAAAGATAGAAATATTATTGTCTCTTCACTACTGTTAATGAAGTTTTCAGGGTATCTCAATGCAAATCCCCAAAGGAAATGTGGGATGTTTTAGAGGTAACTCATGAAGGCACAGATGAAGTGAAGAGAGCTAGAAAGAATTCATTGATACAAGAGTATGAATTGTTCAGAATGAAAGCTGGAGAAAGCATCTATGATGTGCAGAAACGATTCACTCATATTGTAAATCATCTCACTGCTCTCGGGAAGGTATTTGACAAAGAAAAGATCAATATCAAGATTCTGAAAAGTGTGAACAGAAATTGGCAACCAAAAGTCACAACAAGCTCTGAATCCAAAGATCTTACAACGATGAACATGGCTACCTTGTTTGGCAAGTTACGTGAACATGAATTGGAACTTGGTAGATTGAAGGATGAAGAGGAGATTAAAGAAAAGAAGTCCATAGCTCTGAAGGTTACAAGCAAGAACAACACAGAAACAGACATGGACGAGAAAGAATTGATGACCTTGATTTTAAGGAAATTTAGTCGACTGTTAAATAATGATAGTCAACTAACTAACCATGTAGGTCAAGGGAAAAAGAAAAGCTCCAGTACAAATGCTATCCAGTGTTACGAATGTGGAAAGGAAGGTCACATCAAACCTGATTGTCCTGATCTAAAGCCTAAGTAGAAAGGAAAGAAGAGATTTCCTTTAGGCAGAAACATGAAAAGAAAAGGAGCATACATTGCTTGGGAGAACTCAAATTCTGAAAGCTTAAGTGATGAGGATGCTGACCAAGAGGAGGAATCCAACATCTGCCACATGGCTGGAACATCAAAATATGAAAGTGATAGCGATGAAGAATTTGAGAAGCTGCCTATAAAAGAGAAGCATCAGCAACTTGTTGAGACATTCAGAGAACTATATGCTGAAGCAATGCGACTACAATACAAGGTTAATCGACTAAACTCTGAAAGAAGACACTATGAATATAGAATTAACAACCTTGTTGCTGAAAATGAAAGATTAGAGAAAGAATTAAATGAAGCTTTGGTATCTGCTAAGAAGGTTAAAATTACAACTTTTACTGTTGAAAAACCATGTGAAATTTGTCCTACTCATATTGAAAAGATAAATTACTTGACTAGCACGCTAGCTAAGTTTACTCAAGGTAGAGACAATTTAAATGCTACATTAAAATCATCTGGCAGAGCTATATACAGGCAAGGAATCGGTTACAAAGCTCAATCTAATAGAACCAATGCTAAGAAATTTAATGATTTAAGTAAACCTGCTAGAAATGCATGTTTCTATTCTAATTGTGTTGGTCATACTGTTAGAAACTGTTATTACATAAATGTTGTTGTTCCTAAAGGATTATATGTTTGGATACCAAAGGAACAAGTAACAAATACTAACAATTAAGGACCCAAAGTTAAATGGGTACCAGCAACCAAAACCTGAATTATTTTGTAGGATACATAGCAGATGCAGTTGATCTTAAGGATGAATCAATTATGGAATACATAAAAAATCTTGAGTATCTACAACTGGTAATACTGTATCAATTCACAGCATTATTGCTAAATTTGATTGGTTGTGATTATGTGATTGCATGAACACATCATGTTTGATTGATTGTCTGGTTGATTGATTGATTGAGTTTGAAACTCTGTTTTTCATGTGTCTTAGTAGACTGTGGTATTAATTCATTCGACTATATTTGGTTTGTTTGAAACTCTGTTTTGAAAATCCATGACATCAATTCGACTAGAGTCTCTGTTTTAAACATTAAGCTTTTGAATTTTTAAATCTAAGGGCTTTAATGCTATATTCCTTCGCGCCATTCTTATATGGGTCTTCTTGAGTCAAACACAATATTCTAAAATATGTGTCTTGTCAAGTCCCCAAGAAACCCTGTCTGAGTTAGAAAGATTCATCAAGAAACCCATTTCTTCATGGCCTCATCAAGTCAATCCGCTTACAGGGAGAAGGGAAAGGAGTGTATTTCAGTCAGAGATTCTGATCCTATGAGTTGAATCAGTGATGAAGAAAGTCGAAGAAGGTTTCTGAATGCAACATCAAAAATTGTTGTTGATCCTATGAATGTCAACCTGTCTCTATTCAAAAATGAAGGATTCATGTTTCCATATTGGTTGGGGAGACAAGGACTTTCCATTTTCGTCGAAATGAATGGCTACTGGTATCCAAACCTTGTCAAGGTCTTTTATCATAATCTGAGGGTAGAAGACGATGTTATCTACCTAAGAGTGCAAGGTACTGATATCTACATTGATGATTTCATTTGGATCATTATTACAAATTTTCCATCAGGATCATCATAACTCAGACCAGGACGTATTGGAATACTCTATGTCTTTTGCACCATGATTTGTCAAGAGTCATAGGTTGTCTTTTGATTTGTTTTGTGTATGGCTTAGTATGCCATCTTTTGCTTTATTTTTGTTTTTCCTTGTTCAGAGTCTATCATTGTAATATCTTTTATCAAGGAAATGAAATTAGTATTTTGAATCAATTTCAGTTGCCTTAATCTGGTTGATTAATATCTTATATACTGAATGTATTGAATCGACATTGATTTGAGTGAAGTCGAATATGCTTAAATTGTTTTACATCTTTACATATTGACTTCTGTTACTATTGATTATCTTTCTTGCTTAACTAAAATGCTTGATCTAGAAAACATCTTTGAAAGGTTTTGCAGGAAGAACATTGCTTTTGGAACTGCAAGTGGAATTCAACAACCTTGGAAAGCAATGCATTAGACTGAGGAAATAATGCAATCGACTGTTCTAAACAGGATTATAAATTCCAATTCTGGAATTTGGTTTTTCTTTCATTGATTGCTTATTCTGAATATCTGCTATTATCTCTGATATAAATTCAATTTAGATATCTTATTTGAGATAATATTGTGAGATTGTTGATGATTGTATCATTGCATGACTAAGTTGTTTGATATCTTGTCTTTGATACAAATCTGTATTGTACTGTTTTGTATACTCTATGTTACACTGCATTGTGCATCTGATCTAGTTTTGATATCTATGCATAATGACAGGGAGAGTATCACATATTACACATTTTTTTCTTTCACATGCCTGCATTTCAGGCGGAGTTACCATTTACATGTGATTAAATGTGCTAATCAGAGCATCATTGCATCTTGAAAATTGCATACACTTTTTGATGCATCTCGGTTTGAAATATCAGCATAAATATCTAGAGCATTCCTTTTTTAGCAATGCACAAAGGGGGAGAAAATTTATTAAAGCTTTATGAAAGAGGGAGAATGTTTATTCTATATCATACTTGCTTGATATTTTGTTGTTTGATTGTGTTACATACAGAGTTACTTGAACTGTGATATATTTGTTGTTACTCTATTTTGTATTTGATTGTGCAAATATGGTTGGTTATTAATCATGGTTGTGCATCATAAAAAAAAAGGGGAGATTGTTGAGATTGTTGACAACACAATTTCTATATCAATCTAGTTTTTGATGATGACATCACATTGCTTAATAACATGCATATGTTGTTTGATGTTCTTATGTAAATTGATTGTTATATATGTGAACATGCTTAAGTATTGTGTTACATATTCTTATGTTGATTGATTAATATATATGTGAAACGTGTATATATTCTTTATATGCTATGTGCAATGCATCATTACATATGTTTTTCTGCACAAGTTTTAAAGCTGAAAACCACAAGCACTTTCATGAACTTATAATTGTGTGACAAAGTTCTAGTGCAGTCGACTACATTATTAATGGATTTGACTATGCTAAAATATTTGTACAGATTTTGAGAATTAGTGCTCTGTGAATTTTTGTGAAGAAAAGAATTTCAAAATGTTTTACATGATTGAAGTCCACTATGTGCGCCACACATTCGACTGTATTAGTTATCTGATTTGAAATTATGTTATACTCTTGCACTCTAACGGCTATATATTTAAAGTTTAGTTGAGCATTAATGTCTTGGTCAACTGTATTAAATGTGTTTTGTTTTTGGTTGATTGTATGCTACCAGGTTGACTGTTTGTTATAACTTTCATAATCCAATCGACTGGATTAGTAGCATAATCGACTGAGAGTCTGTTTGATTAACAGAAATCTAGAAATTGGCTGAACACGAAGATGTTCAGAGACTTTTGATGAACTGACAATTTCACTTTTGTTTCAGATTGAATTCTTTGTTGTAAGAGCTCCAAGCATTCTCCAAGAAGATGGTGGTGATCTTTCTTGAAAGAGATTCAAAGGGAGGTTCTTCTGCACACACAAAGATTGATCAGTATCTGCACAAGAAGGTGCTTCTGCGTTGATCACGTTCAGGCTTGCTACTGCATTGTTTTTCTGGCTTGACATCCATAAAGACTGCTGGTATTTGGACCTATTGGTTACATGTGATTGTTCACTTTGAGGATTGTTCAAAGTGGTGTTGCATATTGTAGAAGAGGGGATTCTTGCTGCAAGTCTGGTTGTATTGTTATGCAACTATATTTTGGTTTTGGGTTAGAGAGGAGATTTATATTTTTGACGTGAAGGTCTTCTATAAATTGCTTGTTGTAAAAACCGCAACCATTATAGTGCATTTGCTTCCTAGGTTGGAAGGACACTGGATGTAGGCATTGTTGGCCGAACCAGTATAAAAGCAGTGTTTGATTTTTTCTATCCCTACGTTTTAATCAGTATAAGATTTTTCATTACTTGCATTTCAAGAAAGTGTAAAAAGTTTAATATTTTGATTACAAGACTGCGAAAAGATTTTGTTTTTGACAAAACACCAATTCATCCCCCTCTTGGTGTAAAAACGAAGCCAACCTGTTCTCCAACATTATATACCCGATTGAAGTCAATTGTGTTATGTATGAAGTTGACTGCTTTATTGATTATCATTGCATTCATACATTTACACACACAGATTATACCTGTAACAGTTCTTGCAATTACAATGATTCTAACATGCTTGATCTGGAAAAGATCTTGAAAGGTTTTTGTAGGAACATTGTTGTTGGATGAACAACTAGAGCTTCAACTCAATGAAAAGCAATGAAGTCGATTGCAATTGTGGATCAATCGATTACTATTTAACAGGGGTTATAAATTCCATAATTTGGAATTCGGTTATTCTGATTACTAATCATTTACTGTTGATTTTTTTTTTTTCCAATATATCTCTATGTTATGATTGATTGAAATATCTAAGAGATTATATTGAGATTGCTGAATTGCTATTTTATCTATGTTGCATTGATTTGTTTACACAATTTCTGATAGGATACAATACTATCACATGCTTATATGTTAATCCCCTGGCAAGTGTACCAAATCGTATCAAGTAATAATAAACAGAAGCAAATATAACATTATTTAAAAAGATAAGTTTAGAAAACTGGATTGCCTCCCAGGTAGCGCTTGTTTAACGTCACGAGCATGACCCAAGATCTTTCTAGCACCCATCAGTAGGTGGAAACCTTACCATCACCCATCAGTAGGTGTACCTTCCTGTATCCTTCACTAGATACCTAAATATTCTAGCATCCCTCAGTAGATGCTACCCCAATGGCAATCATCAGTAAATGCTGTTAATGACATCCATTAGTAGATGTCTATTCACCATCCTCTTTCATAACAACATCCATCAGTAGATGTTGTAGAAGTATCCATCAGTAGATGTTATCATCACTGCCATCAGAAGCAACGTATAACCTAAAAAAAACTTAAACACAAAAAGAAAAATCAAATCCAAATCACACAAATAATTAAAAAGAAAAAGTTAGAAACTGGGTTGCCTCCCAGCAAGCGCTTCTTTAACGTCATTAGCTTGACCCGGTAAAGCCCAAACACCCATCAGTAGGTGTTGATATTTTATGTTGGTGTTCTTCCTTCCTTAATGACACCAACAAAATTTCAGAAATTTCCTTGTCACCAACTCTAAGGATCCTTAATCTCATGAGCTCTGTTTGCTTTAATAGTCTTGACAACCCATAACCTAATTTTGAATTTCATTGATGTGTCAGGTTAGGGTTCGTCACTTTTCACATCAGGGTGTTGGTCAACCCATTCTCCTTCCTTATCTCCCTTCTGATGATCTTGTGCTCTTGGTACCAAAAATTTTATCCTGCATACACTAAAGAACATTGGACTAGAGCACAAAATTAGCCCAAAAAATAAAAACAGTAAAAATCGTATTTTATTTTAATTTTCATTTTTAAAAAAAAAACAGAAAAAAAAACAAAAAAAGATATATATATTTTTAAAACAAAACAAAAAGATAAAAATAGAAAGATATTTTTGTTATTAATTTTTTTTAGAATAAAAACAGAAAGATAAAAACAGAAAAAGATATTTTTTTTATTTTAATATTTTTTTCAAAAAAAATAGAAATAGAAAAGGATATATTTTTTTTTTTGGAAAGATAAAGAAAAATAAAAACAGAAAGATAAAAACAAAAAGATAGATAGAGAGAAAGATAGATAGATAGAAAGATGGAAAGATAAGGAGAAGAAAGAGGAGAAGAATGAGGAGAAGAATAAGGAGAAGATATTATTTTATTTTATCAGTTAAGAATCACACACACAGAATAGTTCTACCATGAGTCCCCGACAATGGCGCTAAAAACTTGTTAATCCCCTGGCAAGTGTATCAGATCATATCAAGTAATAATAAATGGTATGTCCAAGTATCGTTTTCCCAAGAGACTCACGACACTAAACTGTTGTGCTTTTACTTAACCAATCAAGACTATAAAAATAATATTTTGGGATTTTTTAATATAAAGTGCAGAAAAATAAACATGAATGTAATTTGATCAATTGAGGTTAAACACAAAAGTGGATGAATGATGTTGATAATATGAGATGGGTTTGTTGCTAGGGTTCAGATTTCACCAAATCACTCTCATATATCTACTTTTCTTATTAAATTCGCTTTATTATCTAATTGTCATGCAAACTTTCTTAGTCTACCCTAAACCTGATCCCTCGGCGAGAAGAGCCTATTACTAGTTACTGGCTTATTATCCCTAGTCTCCCCTAGTAACTAGCAGTGCAAGTACCATAGAAGCAAAATACAATTGATCGTCCTACCCCCTATCCCTAGGTGGTATTTGTTAATCAAGGAATTCCCTATCAGTTCATGACTTCCCCGTATGTCCCCGTATCGACAAAGGCAAACATCTATTTATCAAATAAGTTAAATGATAATAGCATAGAGCATAGATAAAGAACCCAACATTTGATAATAACAGCATATGCAAGCATATGAATAAAAGAAGAATTTCAATATAAGAGAGTTTTGAGGTTACATCTTTCCCCATCAACAAATAAGGTTAGTTCTCCATCGTCATGGAGAAACTAGGTGAATAATAGAATGAAAGAGATAGAAACCCTAAAAAGGAGAGAATGAGAGTTGTCACAATCTCCAAATATACCCCCAAAGGGTGAAAAGTGTGTTTCTGTGTCTAATCCATCAAAAGATACAAACCCTAAGATGTTCTGGCCTTTAAATAGGACATAAAAATAACAGAAAATAGGTCCAAGCCCAAACAGATCATAAAAATCGCACAAAATATATCAAATCACGTCTGATTGACTTTTTCTGGATTCTGGTTGACTTTTCCACACTCTGGTCAACTCTGGTCAACTTTTCAGCACTCTGGTTGACTGGTTGACTTTTCTGCACTTTGTTTGACTTTGTTGCACTCCAACCATTTGAAACTTCAACCTTTCTTTCAATTCATTCCAAAAACCTACAAAATCAAGGGAATTTAATGATAAATTCATAAAACATGTCCTCAACTCTTTTATTCACAAAACTAAAGAAAAATCATGAGTCAAAGCAAGTTTCTTCGTCAACAAGAGTGCATTTAATATCAAAATTAAGTATAAAAATAACAGTTTTTGAACCGTTATCATTATACATGCTCTGAAATATTCTCTGAATACTGCATTTTGCATTTGGGTTTTGATATAAAACATGCATAATGGCAGGGGGAGTATTGCATGATATGTTAGATATTTCACATGTCTATACTTAAGGGGGACAGTTTATCTTTTCATGTGATTATTTGTGAAAGGGGGAGCATCTGTATATGTGTTATGAATTACTGATGTATCTCTATATAACTGATTATCTGCTAAATCAATACCTGTGAATATTTTTTTTATAAGGCCCAAAGGGGGAGAATAATGAGATTAATAATGTTGACTGGTATTTAATTGATGATCTGTGATGTTTGATTTGTACAAACATGGATGTTTATTAATAATGGTTGTCAATCATAAAAGGGGGGGGATTGTTGAGATATCTTCATATTTTCTCTCTTCTTCATCATCGCCTTCTTCTTTCTTCCGGTCTTCTATTTACACACCTTGTAGATATAACCGTTGTGATGATGCTTGTTTTTTGGATTAGGCAATGTGACCGTTTGATGAAGCTTGTCTTGAGATTTGTTCCTTTCTAATATTTGTGTAGGTGTTAGTCATAAGATGGTGACTTTTGTCAGAGCAGACATGTTATTCAGAGGTTTTATAAAAACTGATTTTGACTTCTCTTTTGACACAACTTTTGATATCTAATGAGTGTTCGTAATGATTGTCCTACATAAGATAAAAACATGCATAGCAGATCTAAATTTTTTTTTATATTTTGTTTAGGATTTTATGTTTTCTTATGTCTTGTCATTGTTTTTAGAGTATTTTAATGTTTTATTCCTTTCATGTTTTGCTTTAGACATGGTTTTATATTTTTATTTCCTAGGAAAAAACATTACGTGAATATCTCTTTCTTGTTACCTACATCTGATTGGACTTAATGTTCAATCAATTGATCAGATATCACTTTTGTTATTTTTGAACATTGATCATTTAAGGTCATTTAATCAATTCTCAGAACAACAAAGTGCTTTTTGATTTCCTACCGTTAGGTAGCCTTTTACAATTAAGTTCTTCTTCCTGAGGATACCAAGCGTATATATATACTTAATCAAAAGATAAGGTAATTGTTGAGCTCATGATATCATTTGATTAAGTAAACGCTTCTTTAACTTTTGTCTCTTTCTAGACAGAACGTGTTTAGCTTGTTTAATATTTGTTATATGTTTTAATGATTAAGTCTTTTAATGTTTTTTATTAGAGATATTGTCTCAAGTTAGTTTGTTTTTGAGAGAAGCTAAATACCTAGTTCATGTATTATAAGCATTGAGTTGGAACTCAAGGAGCGAGAAAAGCTGCAGAAAAAGAGAAAAAAAACGTAGTGCAGAAAAATCCGCCCAAGCTGAGCGCCCCTTTCAGGGGCCTTGAGCTCCAGCCAGTCAAGCTAAGCGCCCTTTTCAGGGGCCCAGGGCGCCAGAAGTTGCAGCGCACCACGCCTGGTGTTAAACCCCTGGCAAGTGTACCAGATCGTATCAAGTAATAAAAATTGGTAAACCCAATATCATTCTTCCCAAAGGACTCTTAAGGCCTCATCTTTCGTGTAAACTAATCTTTTAAGACTTGAGAAAAGTAAATAATTTTAATGGTTTTAAATGCAAAACAAAAATAAATATGCAAATGCAGGAATTCAATTGACGAGAGAAACTATGAATGAATGAGGTTGTTGGGGGTTACAATTTCATCTTATCCGCCCTCATATATCTACTCTTCTTATTTACTTTGCTTATTTATCATATTGCCATGCAAACTTTCTTGGTCTACCCTTAACTCAATCCCTTGGTGAAAAGAGCCTATTACTAATTACCGGCTTGCTATCCCTAGCCTCCCCTAGTAACTAATAATGCATAATGATCAGAAGCAAAAAACAATTGATCGTCCTACCCCTATCCTTAGGCGGTATTAACATAATCAAGGAATTCTCCCCAGTTCATGAGATTACCGTACGTCCCCGTATCAATAAAGACAAACAACATCTACCGAATGAGTTAAATTGTAGAAGCGTTAAGTACACGTAAAGAACCCAACAATTGATAAATCAAGCATATGCAAGCATATAAAGTAAACAAGAATTTCAATATATGAGAGTTTCAAAAGATTACATTGCTCCCCAACAACTAAGGATTTAGTGCACCATAATCATGGTGAAACTAGATGAATTGAATGGAAGAATGGAAAAAGAAAACCCTAGAATTGATAAAGTGGAGCCTAAGCATCCAAGAAATCTCCTCCAAAGGTGTAAAGCTGTTGTGGACTTTGTTCTCTGCCAAAAGAATTACATTTGAATTCGTACTAGGGCTATATATAAGCCAAAAAGATAACAGAAAAGATCTCAGAATCCAAAATATAAAAACAGACAACTGCTCAGGCGCCTAAATTGGCCGCTCAGCGGTTTGCCTCAACACACGCCACCTCCCAGGCGCCAGAAATGACCGCTGAGCAGTTTGCCTCTTGTCATTCTGGATGCTCAGCGTCACCGCCTGAGCGCCAGACAACAACTTTTCCCTGCACTAGGTTGCTCAGTGGTGTAATTGACCGCTAAGCGGTTCACAGACTCTTCTTTTCTTCCTTTTTCTCCTTCATTCTTGAGTCTATGACCTTCCTACTTCATTGCCATCTTCCATTTTCATCAAAAACCCTGCAAAACAATGCAAAACAAGCATAATATCTCTAAAAACAACTTTTGACTCTCATGTAACACAACTTAAGAGTTTTACTTGATTCAAAGCTCATTTTAAGCTACAAAGGGTGTGTTTTAATATCAAATTTATGCATAAAAATAACGGTTTTGAGACCGTTATCACAACCCCAAACTTAAAACTTTGTTTGTCCTCAAGCAAAACAAAACAAGACTTGGCCTTCCAATTTTTCATCAAGTAGTTCTACATTCAAAACCCTTTTCTTCATGACAAGTTAATTCAGATTTTCAGTGGAATCCTACCAAGATGCAAGCATGCTTTCAATCCAATCTAGTTCACCTGCTTCAATATTTCCCAATAGATGTTTTATTCATGAATGATCAATTCACTAAGCATAGATGTAAGCATGGATTTCAACAATTCTTACCAAGCAAGTGTTTCACTCAATCATTCAAGTGTTTTAAGGAATCACTCCACTCTTTATTATCCACATGTCATATAGAACAATATTGCCATTTATCTAAAACAATCAAAATCCTTACATGCAAATACCATTACAAGGACTTTTCCAAGGCTTATAATGAGGCTAGGCTATCAAGAAAATTTGGTTTTTCTAGATTGCAAAATCCTTGAGTTAAGAGAGTTATTTCATCATTGAAAAGGTTCAAGTTTAAACTCTCTCTATCACCAAACTCCTTTATTCCCAACTTCTTCCCTTTTTATCAATTTTGCATTGAGTTCCTTTTTCATGCTTTTATCTTTTTCTTCTTTACTCATGCATTTTTTTCTTTTCAATACTTGAACTCAATGCTCCTCTTTTGCCTTTCAATTTTCCCCATACAACCCCAAACTTGAACCTTTTCATCACATAAGATTATTCTCAACCCTACTCAAGATAAATAATTTCAAATCAAGGGTTCTCATCTTGTTTAAGGCCAAGGTTCAAAAAGGATATAAACTTTTACACTTCTTGGGTAAAATTTTGGCTAGATAAAGGCTTCCAAACATGGCCTTGATCATATAACATAAGCATGAAAATCAATCAATTATCAAGACTAAGGCAATATCATTCATAATTCCCTGTGAACAATACATATATCAATAAGAACTCTGGAGCTCAAAACCTCACACACACGCTCTCTCTTACAACATTCATTTATCCTGCTTAGCATCACAATCACAATCATGAACCACAACACATATATTCATATAAGTGAATCATTTAACTAGATAGCAACACACATACATTCTCAGTCAACCACATTCAATCATTATCTAATACTTGTCATGCATTTTAATATTACCATCAGAACCATTGTACAAGCCAAGCATAGACACAAAATAAAAGTTCAACCTATTCTACAAATTCAAAGTGCAAAAGAAAAAGATACCTGGGTTGCCTCCCAATAGCACTTGTTTAACGTCACGAGCCTGACCCGAACCTCATGGATCCACCAACATCATCACCGCAGAAAATTGCTCCACCTTTCCTCCCAAGTAATGCTTAAGCCTCTGCCTATTTACCACCCAACTTCGTTGCTAACCATCATCATTTGGAATTTCCAATTCCACAGCTCCATTTGGGTATACACACTTTATTACAAACGGTCCCGATCATTTTGATTTTAACTTTCCAGGAAATAACTTCAACCTTGAATTAAACAATAACACTTGTTGTCCTGGATTGAAAACCCTCTTTATCAACTTCTTATCATGATAAAATTTTAATTTCTCTTTATAACTCCTAGAGAAGTCATATGCATGTAACCTCATCTCTTCAAGTTCTGACAATTGATTTCTTCGTTTGCTTTGAACTTCATGAGGATTAAAGTTTAAAAACATCAAAGCCCACAAAGCCTTATGTTCCATCTCTACTGGCAAGTGACATGCTTTCCCATATACCATTTGAAAAGGTGATAATCCCATTAAGGTCTTCATAGCTCTCCTATAGGCCCAAAGTGCATCATCCAATTTATGTGACCAATCTTTTCGTGAAAAAGAAACTGTCTTTTCTAATATCCTTTTGATTTCTCTATTGGAAACTTCAGCTTGACCGTTTGTTTGTGGATGATAAGGTGCAGCTACCTTATGCTTTACCCCGTAATGTTTAAGTACCTTAGCAAGCTGAACGTTACAAAAATGAGACCCCCATCGGTAATAAGTACTCTAGGAGTTCCAAATCGTGAGAAAATTTGTCTTTTCAAAAATTTAATCATCGTGCTAGCATCATTCTTTGAACATGCCAAAGCTTTAACCCATTTACTCACATAATCCACAGCCACCAAAATATATTCATTATTAAATGATGGTGGAAAAGGACCAACAAAATCAATCCCCCAACAATCAAAAACCTCAACTTCCAAGATACCTTGTAACGGCATTTCATGTCTTCTTGATATAGCCCCTGTCCGTTGACACTTGTCACAATTCCTAGCATGGTTGTGAGCATCTTTAAACAATGTAGGCCAATAAAATCCTGACTGCAAAATTTTTGCAGCCGTTCGCTCTCCATTATAGTGACCTCCATAAGCAGAATTATGACAATGCCAAAGGATTCCTTCTACTTCTTCCTTTGTCACACATCTTCTCAAAAGATTGTCTACCCCAATCTTAAATAAATACGGATCATCCCATATAAACTGCTTAGCATCAGAATAAATTTTTTTTCTCTGTTGCCAACTTAGTTCCTCAAGAATAACACCTGCAGCTTTAAAATTAGCCATATCAGGAAACCATGGTCTCTCTTGAATATACAAAAGAGTTTCATCTGAAAAAGTCTCCCAGATTTCTTTCTCCTTGCTTGTTACTTGAGTGTTAACCAACTGGGATAAATGATCTGCAATTAAATTCTCACTTCCCTTTTTATCACGAATCTCTACATCAAACTCTTGTAACAAAAGGACCCACCTAATTAGCCGTGGCTTTGAATCTGGCTTTGTCAATAAGTACTTTATGGCTGCATGATCCGTATAAATTATCACTTTAGATCCAATAAAATAAGATCTAAATTTTTCCAGTGCATAAAATATAGCCAGAAATTCTTTTTCTGTAGTAGCATAATTCAGCTGTTCTTCATTTAACACCTTTCTAGCATAATAAATAGCATGAAATACCTTTTCTTGTCTTTGACCCAACACAGCACCTATAGCATAATCACTGACATCACACATAAGCTCAAAATCTTTATTCCAATCTGGAGCCACAATCACTGGAGCAGAAATCAAACTTTTCTTTAAGAAATCAAAAGCTTGCAAACACTTAGGGCTCATCTCAAATGGTGTATCCTTAACAAGCAGATTACTTAATGGCTTAGCAATCTTTGAAAAATCTTTAATGAATCTCCGATAAAACCCCGCATGATCTAAGAAACTCCGAATTCCCTTCACATTTGATGGTGGTGGAAGTTTTTCAATAATCTCCACCTTGGCCTTATCAACTTCAATTCCTCTGGCTGAAATCTTGTGTCCCAACACAATTCCTTCAGTAACCATAAAATGATATTTTTCCCAATTCAAAACAAGATTCGTTTGAACACACATTTTAAGAAGTGCATCCAAGTTAATTAAGCATCTTTGAAAGGAGTCTCCAAATACTGAAAAATCATCCATGAAGACTTCTATGCTTTTTTCCATGAATTCCGCAAAGATTGCTTGCATACACCTTTGAAATGTAGCAGGTGCATTACATAATCCAAATGACATTTTCCTATAGGCAAATATACCAAAAGGACATGTAAAGGCTATTTTTTCTTGAAATTCAGGATCCACCACAATTTGATTATATCCAGAATAGCCGTCAAGGAAACAATAATATGCTTGTCCAGCCAATCTTTCTAACATCTGTTCCATAAAGGGTAAAGGAAAATGATCCTTTCTGGTAGCTGTATTTAACTTTTTGTAGTCAATACACATACGCCATCCAGTAACTGTTCGTATGAATCACTGTCATTCCTCCTTTCTTTGGCACCACCTGAACTGGACTCACCCATTTGCTATCAGAAATTGGGTAAATGATACCTGCTTCTAATAATTTCAACACTTCCTTTCTCACAACTTCCTTCATAACAGGATTCAATCTCCTCTGTGGTTGCGCCACTGGCCTATAATCATTCTCCATAAGAATCCTGTGCATACAATATGTGGGGCTTATGCCTTTAAGATCTGTAATTGACCAGTCTATAGCACCGCTATTTGCTTTTAGAATTTCCACCAATTTCTCTTCTTCATTAGGAGATAATGAAGTACTAATAATAACTGGTTTTCCTTCATTATTTTCCAAAAATACATATTTCAGATATGGTGGTAATTCTTTCAATTCAAGCTTACTTTCTTTCACTTTCTCTTCAAGATCAATTCTTTCAAAATTGGCTTCCTCTGTTGCCTTCGTTGCTTCTAAATCACGGATACACTCTTCAATCATTTTCTCCTCCTCTTCATGTACATCTTCATGCTCATCAATGAGAGTTCTCTCTAATATAGATGCATTTCGTATTCTCTTATCTTGCAACATACAAAGTTCTTCCATAATGTCTATTTGAAAACATGACTTATTATCCTTAGGATATGACATTGCATGGAAGACATCAAAATTTACCTCTTCATCCTGAACTCTAACCTCCAACTTACCATTCTCTATATTAATTAAAATTCTGGCTTTCGTAATAAAAGGTCTTCCCAGAATCAAAGGTGCATCTCCATTTTCCTCCATCTCCATGACAACAAAATCTACTGGGAATAAAAATTTATCCACCTTTACTATCACATCTCCAGCCACTCCATATGGATATTTAAGCGACCTGTCTGCCAATTGAAGAGTCATCCTTGTTGGTTTTAACTCTAATCCTCTGACCTTTTTAAACATGGAAAGAGGCATTAGATTAATACTAGCTCCCAAATCAATCAAAGCTTTTCCCACTTCTAACTCTCCAATGGTGCATGGAATGGTAAAGCTCCTTGGATCTTGTAATTTAGGAGGTAATTTCTTTTGTATGATTGCACTACAATCTCCTTGCACTTCAATAGTCTCCTTCTCGACATACTTCTTTTTTTTAGTAAGAAGTTCCTTTAGAAATTTGGCATATGACGACATTTGCTGAAGTGCCTCAGAAAATGGTATGGTTATTTCCAGCTTCTTAAAAATCTCCATAAAACGCTCCAACTGTTTTTCTTTTTCTTTTCTTGAGTATGTATTTGGATAAGGCAATGGTTTAACATACTCCATTTCTTTCTCAACCTCTTTTTCCTGATTATCACCCTCATTTTTTTCTTTCTCTCTTTCTTTTTGGTCACTCTCTTTTTTTATGCTTTCCTTTTCAACTCTCCTCTCCTCCAACACTCTCCCGCTTCTGGTAATCATCTCACATGTTTCCTTTTTCTCTACTTGATCAACATAAAATGTTGTATTATTCATAATTATCTGAAAAATTTCTTCAGATTCTGCATTTCTTTGTATTGCCATAAACTGAGGATGTTCTGAAACTCTTGATGGTGTTATCATCTCCTGTGGTAAAGTAGACAATTTCATAATGATTGTCTCCAATTGCTGAGCAATTATCTTGTTTTGCTCCATCATTACACTATGATCCTGTGATACTCAAGTTTTCTGAACAAAAGCAGTGCTTTCACTCTGTGTTTCCTCATTGTTTGCCATGTTCTCAATCAACTCATAAGCCTCGTCTTCAGTTTTTTTCATTATATCCTCTCTAGCTGCAGCATTTAACACCATCTTTGATTGCATGTTTACCCCTCCAAGAAATGAAAGAACTATAGTTGTTTTATCAAATCCATGGACTGGGGTCTTCCTTAATAGGCTTTTAAACCTATCCCATGCTTGCCCAAGATTTTCTTCCATGCCCTGCTTGAATGACGATATTTCCAGCTTTCCTCGAATAACTTTGGACTATGGAAAATATTTTTTAACAAATCTTGTAGCCATACTGTGCCATGTGGTGAATGTCCCTTCAGGAAAAGAATTAAGCCACGCCTTAGCATTGCCCGCTAATGAGAATGGGAACAAGCTAAGCTTAACTCGTTCATCTGATACACCAGCCATCTTCACAGTATTGCAGATTTCACTAAACGTGGTCAAATGATCATACGGATTCTCATTTGACAAACCGTGAAACTGATTGCCTTGTACTAGGTGTATTAGTGCTGGATTCATCACCATGTTGGTCGTTTGATCCGTAGTCATAGTTATGCTGTTAAAATGAAAAGGACCTACAACATTAGATTGATCTGCCAATGTGCGTCTTGGAGGAAATTGTTCTGCCATCTCCCCTGTTCTTCTATCTGGTGAAGGTGACAATAATCTGCTAGGAGACGGAAATAACTCCCTAGATGGGTGTCTGACTCTCCTTCTTCCCTTTGTCTCACTTAAGCCGTCAAGAAGTGGTTGGTTATTTTTCTTGCTCCTAGTATGTCTAGCCTCTTGTTGCATGTACCAGAAACACAAACCCTAGTAGAACTTTTATTTTAAAAAAAAACAAAATATATACAAATATCAACAATCAAGTAAAAATTAATCAATTTACACTACTCGAAAAAGTCAAATCAAGAGTCCCCGGCAACGGCGCCAAAAACTTGTTAAACCCCTGGCAAGTGTACTAGATCGTATCAAGTAATAAAAATTGGTAAACCCAGTATCGTTCTTCCCAAAGGACTCTTAAGGCCTCATATTTCGTGTAAACTAATCTTTTAAGACTTGAGAAAAGATAATAATTTTAATGGTTTTAAATGCAAAACAAAAATAAACATGCAAATGCAGGAATTCAATTGACGAGAGAAACTATGAATGAATGAGGTTGTTGGGGGTTACAATTTCATCTTATCCGCCCTCATATATCTACTCTTCTTATTTACTTTGCTTATTTATCATATTGCCATGCAAACTTTCTTAGTCTACCCTTAACCCAATCCCTTGGTGAAAAGAGCCTACTACTAATTACCGGCTTGTTATCCCTAGCCTCCCCTAGTAACTAATAATGCATAATGATCGGAAGCAAAATAAAATTGATTGTCCTAACCCTATCCCTAGGCGGTATTAACATAATCAACGAATTCTCCCCAGTTCATGACATTACCGTACGTCCCCGTATCAATAAAGACAAACAACATCTACCGAATGAGTTAAACTGTAGAAGCGTTAAGAACAGGTAAAGAACCCAACAATTGATAAATCAAGCATATGCAACCATATAACGTAAACAAGAATTTCAATATATGAGAGTTTCAAAAGATTACATTGTTCCCCAACAACTAAGGGTTTAGTTCACCATAATCTTGGTGAAACTAGATGAATTGAATGGAAGAATGGAAAAAGCAAACCCTAGAAATGATAAAGTGGAGCCTAAGCATCCAAGAAATCTTCTCCAAAGGTGTAAAGCTGCTGTGGACTTTGTTCTCCGCCAAAAGAATTACATTTGAATTCGTACTAGGGCTATATATAAACCAAAAAGATAACAGAAAAGATCTCAGAATCCAAAATATAAAAGCAGACAACCGCCCAGGCGCCTAAATTGGCCGCTCAGCAGTTTGCCTCAACACACGCCACCGCCCAGGCGCCAAAAATGACCGCTGAGCGGTTTGCCTCTTGTCGTTCTGGACGCTCAGCGTCACCGCCTGGGCGCTAGACAACAATGTTAATACCGCCAGACACTAACTTTTCCCTGCACTAGGCCGCTCAGCGGTGTAATTGACCGTTGAGCGGTTCACAGACTCTTCTTTTCTTCCTTTTTCTCCTTCATTCTTGAGTCTATGACCTTCCTACTTCATTGCCATCTTCCATTTTCATCAAAAACCCTGCAAAACAATGCAAAACAAGCATAATATCTCTAAAAACAACTTTTGACTCTCATGTAACATAACTTAAGAGTTTTACTTGATTCAAAGCTCATTTTAAGCTACAAAGGGTGTTTTTTAATATCAAATATATGCATGAAAATAACGGTGTTGAGACCGTTATCACCTGGGCGCCCTAAGTTGGGGCGTTGAGCGCCGGCGACGTGGGCTTGGACCTGTTTTCTGTTATTATTTTGATCTATTTCGGACCCAGACGCCCTTAAGAGTGTATCTCTTGATGGCTTAAGCACAGAAACACATTTTTCACCCCTTTTGGGGTAGATTTGGGGTTGTGAGAGCTTTCCTCTTCTCTTTCTAGGGTTCTATCTTCATTCCATTCCATTGTACACCTAGTTCCTTCATGAGAATGGGGAAGTTGACTCTATTTGTTATTGACGAAGATGTAACCTCTAAACTTTCATGTATTGAATTGATTCTCTTTATTGATATATGCTTCTTTCATTAATTGTTAGGGTTTTTCCTCTATACTCTATGCATTGTCCTGTTTAACTCATTCATGGTATGATCATTGGTTTATGTGATATGGACATATATGGAGGAATCTAGATCTGGGGAATTGCTCCCAAGGGAACTATTGTCTAGACATATGGATAGAATGCTTGGTTATCTTAAGCTTCTGTGTGTATGTAATTCATAATTAATTGCTAGGGAAACAAGACATTGTAAACTAGTAATTAAGGATAGGCTTTCTTCACCGAAACATCGAGTTTTAAGTAAATTAGAAAGTGATATTAACATTAATGAAAAAGTAGAATTCGTATATACATGAGAGTGAACTAGGTGAAGTCTAAACCCCAACAACATATTCATCTCATATTTTCAATATCATCCATTCACCTTTGTGCTTCTGTTCAATTGATCAATTTGCATGCATACTTATTTTTTCTGTAATTGCATTAAAAACCCAAAATTTGTTCGTTAATGTCTTAATCAGTTAAGAAATATCACAATTGTTTAGTGCCGTGAGTGTCTTGGGAAACGATACTAGTCTTACCAATATTATTACTTGATACGATTTGGTACACTTGCCGACATCTTAACTATACTAGTTAGTTTAAGTGTTTTTCTACTTTAGAGTTAGCTTTCCATACACAAGGACTTCTTTGTTAGTCTTTTTCATTTTATGTTATTTAGTTAAACTTCAAAACCAAGATCAAGGTTTCTATTATGTTGTAATACCTTGACAATCTCCCCAGTTTTCTACTAGACGAGCTTGTCTTGTAACGAACTTGTCATACATTGACAAGTTTTTATTCATCCACCTAGCCATGTATGGTAGGGACTTTTGATCTATGTTATATAGAATGTAGTTTCCATTCTTCAAAACATCCAACATATTAGTGTGGCAAGATTAAAAGAATGATTAATTATTTGTTTCTCGTAATTATACTTCAACCTTTTGAGCAAAGGTTATCAATTAATGACTTAACTTTCATTCTCCATATATGATCTATGGCTCTTGTTTTGTCAAGAATAAACACAAAAAGGTTATCTCCAATACCGATTAAAGGAACAAACAAGGTTTATAAAAAAGTATTGAACATAGTATAAAACTTTTTCACAAAACAATTAAACATTCTAGCATCATTCAATGAATAAGAATAATACACGACTTATACCAAATCACCATAAACACTTGAGCTACATCCAATTTTCCTTCAAGCATTTTAAAGAATTCACTAATGATACATTGATTATGAAATGTGTACACGAGCCACTTTTTCTATCACAAGAAGTCGCCACTTTTTCCTATCACGAGAAGTCACTCCAAGTTATCCCTTCTTAATCTTTTGTTGATATTAAGAACTCAATATCCTCTTGAGAGTAATAAAAGAAATTGAACCTAAGGAAAAAAAATTTCTATGAGGATATAAAGGAAGACTTCCTTACAAGGTTATAACTTCATAATAAAGGGAAGAATATCACTAGATTTTTTTCTTCAACCATACAAAAACTAAAGGTAGAAAGTACAAACTTATAAGCTTTTTCTTAAAATGTAGAATAGTAGTTGTATGTTAGGATGCGACATTTGCTTTCCTCTTTATTTTTTTATTTATAGTGTTATTTATGAATATGGCCATTTTATAGAAATAATCATCTTAGTTGAGTAATTTTGATATTATTTTCCCTCAATTTTATATGTGGATCTAATGAAATTAACTTAATTTTATCTTATGTCTATATATAAAAGGTTGTGTTTTCTTTTGTTCTTGTGCTTAATATAAAAACAAAAACAAAACACATTACAAAATATAAAAAGTAATATAAGTTTTTCGTTTTAGTATTGTGATAAACATTTTTTTAATATATTTCTTTTCATACACTAGTGCAGAAAGGGCTTTAGACGTCATTTATTTTGGGCTTTTAATGTCACCTCCAGAATCGACGTCTATACGGGTGACGTTAATGGGACGTCGGTTTTCCATAGGTGCGACGTGGTTATAGACGTCGGTTAAGTAAAAAGCTCGACGTCTATAAAGACATCAGACATTGCACTAACCGACGTCTAAGGGCACTATAAAGACGTCAGACATTGCACTAACCGACGTCTATGGGCACTATAGACGTCGGTCAGTACATTAATCAAGGTTTATGAAGTGTTCGTTATGTTTTGGTGCAGTTTTTCTCGTGTCTTTGGGTAACGTAGTAGCACCTCCTTCCTTTGCTAGTTTCCTCGTAAGAAAAAATTGCTGTTTTGCATCTCTTATGGCATTTCAACCCAAAGACGAACCTGGGTCGTTGCCTACGTCCATTTCGACCGCCAATGAAAAATAATATGGTTAGAATACGGTGTCACCGTATTCTCACCATATTCCTTTTCATTGACGGTGGGAATGACACTATGCAAGGACCCAGGTTCGACTTCAGGTTGAAATGCCATAAGAGATCCAAAAAACGCAAGTTTTTCTTACGAGGAAACTAGCAAAGGGAGAAGGTGCACTACGCTACCCAAAGACACAAGAAAAACTACACAAAAACACAACGAAAAATCATTTTAATCAGTTCCATTGAAAGATAGTACATCAAGGATTACTTTAATCAGAGTAAAAACAACTTTAAATGGTTCACGGGAGATCAAAAGCACCTAGAAATGCAGTGCAGCGGAGAGTAAAGGCGAAGGAAGACGATCAAACGGTTGGTTCGCACCGATAATTTAACAAGAAATTAAACGTTTGTTGCCCACAAACCCAATGTCTATAATCGCATATACGTTGGGCGCCTCACTAATCTGAAGTCTATTCGATTTAAAAATTAATATTTGTGTTATATATAGACGTCGGCTTGGCGGGACGTGACGTCTAGTTGGCGAAAACGAATGATTTTTCATATACCTGGTCAGACTATAGACGTCGGCTCTGTGGGTCCATGACGTCTATATTTGCATGTAGACGTCAGGTGGCGGGATCAAACGTCAAGATGGCGGAAAAAATTGAATTTTCACCTACTTGTCACACTATAGACGTCGGGTCGGAGGGGCACCGACGTCTAGTTAGCATAAACGAATGACTTTTCACATACCTGGTCAGACTATAGACGTCGGTTCGATGGGTCCCTGATGTCTATAATCAAATATACACGTCAGGTGGTGGGATCAAACGTCTAGATGGCAGAAAAAATTAACTTTTCACCTACCTGTCAGACTATAGACGTCGGTTAGGAGGGGCACTAACGTTTATATGACTGAAAGAAATGAATTTTCACTTACCTGTCAAACATATAGACGTCAGTTTATAGGGGCGCTGACGTCTATAGTATTATAGATGTCAGTCCCCCCCCTAACAGACGTCTATTGGCTTCACTTATTTACGCAATTGCCACCGGTCAATAATTTACGTCGCTGCCCCCTCTAACTGACGTCTAATGGGTGACGTTATAAGCCGATTCTGCACTAGTGATATGTTATTTAAATAGAGTTGTTGCAAATATTAATTCAAATATAATCATTTTAATTAGAGAAGGTTTCATTTTGGACACTTTTTAAAATGATTGATTAACTTTACTAATGTGACTACCACTATGGGTTAATTTATAAATGGAAATAAGATTCATCAGTGATGGAAGAGCCTGAGGCGTTGCCCGATTGGCACGACGTTGATAACGGTTCAAAAACCGTTATTTTTATACTTAATTTTGATATCAAATGCACCCTTTTTGACTTAGAAACTTAGTTGGACTCATGATTTGGCTTTAGTTTTGTGAATATGAGAGTTGAGGTTATACTTTAAGATTTTATCACTAAATTCCCTTGATTTTGTAGGTTATTGGAATGATTTGAAAGAAGGGTTGAAGTATCAAGGAGTTGCAACACATAAAACTCAACCAATCAACCAGGAAAGTCAACCAATCAACCAGAATGCTGAAAAGTTGACCAGAGTGCAGAAAAAGCAGCGCTGAGCGAAAAATGAGCATTGAGCGCCAACGCTGAGCAGTAATGGGCGCTGAGCGTTATTGTGAGTGTTGCACCTACCACTGAGCGGTATTTGAGTTCTAAGCACCATTTGTGTGGGTCTGGGCAAGTTTTTCTGTTATTTTTATAATATGTTTTGGGCCTGGACCCGTTTTCTGTTATTTTTCTGTCCTATTTAAAGACCTGGACACCCTAGAGAATGTATCTTTTGATGGCTTAAGCACAAAAACATGTTTTTCACCCCTTTAGGGGCAGATTTGGGGATTTGACAACTCTCATTTTCTCTTTCTAGGGTTTCTATCTCTTTCATTCCATTGTACACCTAGTTTTTTCCTGACGATGGAGAACTAATCTCATTTGTTATTAGGGATGATGTAACCTCTAAACTCTCTTGTGTAGGAATTTAGGCCATTGTATTAGGCCATGTAGTGTAGGTTTGTTTAAGGCTTGTATTAAGGCCTAAGTAGCATAGGAGTTTCCTTAAAGTTAGACATCTAAACCAAGTGGAAAGTGTGTGCCATGTATCATGCTTCCATTGGAGAAGATTTACTTTTTAAAAGGTAGCCACATGGCACCCTAGGCGTGGAGAGGATTTACTTTTAGTAATGGCCACATGGCACTCTAAGAATGAAGGGGATTGTGTTTTTTGAGTGGCCACATGTCCTCCCATCATTGGAGAGGATTTGTGGACACTTGTCCACTCCTTAGAAGGCCTCATTTTTTCCCAATGAGAGAAAAGGTAGGAGATCATGCTTTTAGGGTTAGAAGGAGACACCATTGGCCTATAAATAGAGGTGTCTCCACCCTTGTATTTCACCTTTGATTTAGAGTAAAGTTATGCTGACATTTTTGTGCCATACTACTCTTTTAAGGTCACCCTAGGCTAGAGCAACCCAAGTGGCCTCCTCTAGCCACTTTCCTCCAAGATTTGGTCAAACCTCTCTTAGATAACAACCAAACACACCTTCCATCACCATTCAAACACCCAAAATTGTGACAACCTCCACCTTTACCACCACAATTCTGCATTCCATCTAAAACCTTGAGCATCTTGTTCTTGTTGGCTTGGTTTGCTTCTAGATTTGGCTTGTCCTAGCTAGAGCATTTTCCATAATCTCTAACTCATTAATCGAATATAGGCAGAAACAAAAATAGACTAGCAGCAAGAACAATCCAATCATATAGTCAATCCCTTTGAGATCCCCCTCAAAGTCAAGAACCACGTTCTTCTTCCTGTATACACCACAGGGAAACAACAACTCTTAGTGATTCAACAGCTCTTGATCACACAGTAAGCACCTTCTGTGTGCAGAATGATCATACTTTACAAATCAAACAATCTTGCTTCACAAGAAACCTTCAAGACTGGATCACCACGACAATTCCTGATTCTTGGAGTTTTTCTCTCTTCTGTAAAGCTCAAAGATGTAGTCTAAAACAGATATGAAAATGTAAATTCACAATTTTCTTTTTCAGAATTCAAATCACACATTTATTTATAGTATAAGTTATATCATACGTGTTTTGATCGATTATGCTACTAATCTAATTGAATACATTTCATAGTTATAACAGATTAAACAACAGTCAAAGCCATTAATTTATTGCTCAATTAATGTAATTGATTTGCAATAAATGTTTGGTCAACATATTTAAAAATAGGACCGTTGTGACAATTATGTCAAGCAATGAAACAATTTTCAAATCTTTAACTAACTTAATTGAATACATGAGGCATGCAATCGATTAAGTTGTAACACTTAGCATATTTTGAAAAATTTTCTTCTCAAATTCATCACAACACACTTTGAAAAATATTGTGCAAACACACGAGTTTTAATCGATTTAAACATTAACGTAATCGATTTAAAACTTGTTGTTTTGCCACAGTTTAAAGGTTAAGCTCTCTGATGACCTTAATTGATTAACACACTATTGTTATCTATTAAGTCATACAGATATGCTTGATGCATGTAATTTTTCATTTCCAAAACACATTTTATGCATACACAGATACAATCACATTTTAAAAACAGTAGTATGCAATAATCATCTCAATATGTTCATGATAACGGTCTAAAAACCGTTATTTTCATGAATAAATTTGATATCAAAACACACCCTTTGTAGCTTAAAATGAGCTTAGAATCAAGTAAAACTCTTAAGTTGTGTCACATGAGAGTCAAAAGCTGTTTTTAAGGATATTATGCTTGTTTTGCATTGTTTTGCAAGCTTTTTGATGAGAATAGAAGATGGAAATGAAGTAGGAAGGTCATAGACTCAAGAATGAAGGAGAAAAAAAAGAAAAGAAGAGTCTGTAGACCGTTCAAGCGTCAAATTCCAGCGTTGAGCGTCCTAATTCGAGGTGGAGCTATTGTCTGGCGCCTAGGCGGTGACGCTGAGCGTCCAGAACGGCAACAGGCAAACCGATCAGCGGTCAATTGTGACGCCTGGGCAGTGGCGGGGATTGAGGCAAACTGTTGAGCGGCCAACTTTGGCGCCTGGGCGGTTGTCTGTTTTTATATTTTGGATTTTGAGATCTTTCTGTTATCTTTTTGGCTTATATATAGCCCTAGTGCGAATCCAAATGTAATTCTTTTGGCAGAAAGAAACGTCCAGAGCTGTTCCACACACCTTGGACGAGATTTCTAGGATGCTTAGGCTCCACTTTATCAAACCTAGGGTTTGGTTTTCCATTCTTCCATTATATTTCATCTAGTTTCACCATGATTATGGTGAACTAAACCCTTTATTCTTGGGGAACAATGTAATCTTTTGAAACTCTCATATATCCAAATTCTTGTTTACTTTATATGCTTGCATATGCTTGATTTATCAATTGTTGGGTTCCTTACCTATATTTAATGCTTTTATCATTTAACTCATTCGGTAAATGTTGTTTGTCTTTATTGATACGGGGACGTACAGTAATGTCATGAACTGGGGGGAATTCCTTGATTATGCTAATACCGCCTAGGGATAGGGGTTGGACGGTCAATTGTATTTTGCTTCCGTTTATCATGCATTATTAATTACTAGGGGAGGCTAGGGATAGCAAGTCGGTAATTAGTAATAGGCTCTTTTCACCAAGGGATTGGGTTAAGGGTAGACCAAGAAAGTTTGCATGGCAATATGATAAATAAGCAAATTGAATAAAAAGAGTAGATATGTGAGGGTGGATAAGATGAAATTGTAAACCCCAACAACTCCATTCATCCGTATTTTCTTTTAGCCAATTGAATCACTGCATTTGCATGTTTACGTTTGATTTGCATTTAACCATTCAAATTAATTTCTTTTCTCAAGTCTCAAGCGATTAGTTTACACTAAAGATTAGGCCTTAAGAGTCCTTTGGGAAGAACGATATTGGATTTACCAATTATATTACTTGATACGATCTGGTACACTTGCCAGAGTGTTAACAGTTCACAAATATGCTAGTAAGATTTTCACAGTAAGCATAGGCATATATAACACATATGACACAGTACATACACGTGTTTTTATTAAACAATGTGTTGTCATCATATAAAACACAAAAACAAATATAAAAAAGATTGTGGGTTCAGTTAATCCTATGCAACAATCTCAACAATTTGGGAGTTGAGAGAAAGAGAAATTTAAATATATCTTTCCTTTTCAACTTTCTAAGATGTCTTTTAAGATAAAACCATGAAACACTTTTATTTCTTTCACTAACCAAATAAAGGTCTTTAATGTTTGTCATTTTGAGCTTTTAACATCGGTTGAATGTCCAACATAATAGTAGAAGACATCAAATTAATGTTTGTTGTCCCTCAGTAGACGTCAATTAACATTTGTTGTAGGGATGACAAACATTAATTTGTGGTGTTTTTTTTTTCAATTCGCTAATAGTTTTTTCTGCTGAAACCATGAAAAATTAATATCCAAACCAAGATTACACCATAACAATTTCCAGAATTTTCTAACTAGTATGGGCATCTCAATTATAGTTGTAAAGTATTGAAAAATTGGTGAAAAATACCTAAGAGAATAAAAAATGCACCTTTAATGATGGATTTTTTAAAATTCCAGAATCCCAATCCCCTTTGGGTATTGGCCAGTGCGTTCGTCACCCCGTTTCCAGCAAGTTTCATTTTTGGAGCGTATATATCCTTGGTCCATAGAAAAAGTTATGATCATTTGAAGTTTTTCTCCACTAAATCTTCACAACTTTAAATCTAGGGTTAAATATGTTTTTAGTCCCTATACTATCAAGCGGTTTTGGTTTTAGTCCCTCTTTCAAAGTAAGGTACATTTTAGTCATCCTCCTTAAAGAAACTTTGATTTTAGTCCTCCAAAACTAACATCGTTAAAAATAAGCTGATCTGGCTAATGGTGGTATGCCACATATTTTATTTTTCTTACCTGAGTCAATGTTTCTCACATTTTCTCCCTCTTTCTCACCAACACACCGTTCTTGCGGTTGGATTTCCACCACCGCCACGCCGGCAAGGATTTCCATTAGCTCACAATCGAAATCGCCATCGCTCCCCGCCGCATCGTCGTTGGGATTTTCCAGAAAGGATAACAATGATATTCTTAACTCATGGGCATCAAACCTAGATAAACTTCTTGATCTTGTGGAGAAGAGTTGCCATCAAATACACAAGGAAACCATGGTCCATAAAGCTGTGTTGAAGGTTTAAGAAGATCCATATCAACAGTTACAATCACAGGTAAGGTTTTGGCCTTTTTTTTCCATCAATTTTTTTTATCGCAGTTTTAAGAAGTGGTTGGGACACGGGAGTGAGTTTGTATAAGGAAAATGGTAGAATCGCAACTGTTCTCGACTCAGTATGTTTTTCCATAATTCTGGTTTTTGGTAATTGCAGAGGCACTCTAATATCGAAGTGATTTTGTACTAAAGTTGCATATTTCAGGAATCTTTTTAAATTGTCACCGACTGAGTTGGTGAGGAATTTCGCAGAACGTGATTCCTTTTAAATTTTGGGGATCTTCGAAGGCTACAACTTGCAATGAGGAAACGGCGAACCCCATGGCAGCCATTGACGTCGCTGAAGAACCTCTACAAAATCGTGTCTCTTGCGATTCAGATCCAGCATGCCTTCGGAGGAGAGGGAACCCCCAAATCAGGTTCGTCCATCAACCTTCGTCGTGCCACCAGGCGCGGCTATTACTGGAGCACCTTGATTTTGTCTCCTTGGCCACTAAGGAGTTTGATGCCTCAAGGGTAATTGGGAACAGGTCTTTTGGCATAGTGTACAAGGATTTGTTTCAGTCCTTTGGGACAATAACTGCAATAAAACGTTGCAGGCACAGCGATATCTTTTCCGGTGAGAGAAGGAGAGTTAAGGTTTGGTGGTAGAGGGAGGAAGATGTAAGGAACGAGTCAGGGAGAGGGAGGAAGAAAAGTTGGGAAAGATGTTAGAAGAAATAAATATGTGGCATATCACCGTTAGCCAGATCATCTTTTTTTTAACGGTGTTAGTTTTGGAGGACTAAAATCAAAGTTTCCTTAAGGAAGAGGACTAAAATGTACCTTACTTTGAAAGATTGACTAAAACCAAAACCGCTTGATAGTATAGGGACTAAAAACATATTTAACCCTTAAATCTATAATCAATATCTTAGAGTTGAACACTCTTAGTGAATTTTACAAAATCATAGTTAACCCAAAAATGAAACCTTTAGAGCATACAACAATGGCTTAACACCAACCTTAATGTGAAATGCAATCAAGAAGAGTAAAAGCTTGAGCCTAAACGAGAAACCACAAGACCAAGATGGAGCGAAATGGGTTGAAGAAATTCCTCCAAGGAGTTTAGTACCGTTGTTGCTGCACTTTCATGGTAGGTTTAGGCAAACGAGAAAGAGAAAGGTGAGGGCGAAAACCCCTTCATAAGAGACGTCTAATTGGAAGAAATATTTTAACATCGAATTTTGGGTCATGCGACGTGGAATTGGTGACTTTATAAGCCCTTTTCATAGTATTGTTTAGCCAAAATCATTCAAAAGTATGTTTGTATGTATGAAATTAACACCCAATTATCCATCATTGTAATATCTTTCTGTCCATTGTTTACGCAACACTTAAAATATTGAATAAATAGTCTATACACTTATGTTGTAAAGAATTACATACCTTAGTTTATGCAACACTTAAGTTATTTTTTCATCAATTGCACCTACGCAACACTTAAGTTGTTTTTTGATAAGTTGCATTACATTGAAGGTAATGGAAAAGCAAGAGACAATTGGTATTACAAGAAGGATATATGATCCTCAAAAGGTTGAAAAAAAGCTAGTAGTATAGGCATTAAACAAAGAGAAAATGGATGACATTTCTTGCATTGTAGTTTGTTCGATGATTGATGAAAAAATGGAACACAACACCACCCCACACAATTATTCCCTATATTTTCTTGCTATATATATTTCATAAATCTTAGACTGTATTCATGCTAACTAAATCTAATACATAAATGAAACACATTCGAGAATGAAAGTAAACAACATTATAGGATATTGAGACTATAACTTATGCATATCTTCATATAAAAATGTCTTATAAATATTGTTGATCAAGAATTTTACATATTGAAGACTGCTTAACTTATGGTTTTTATGATGGACCTTGTACCTTAAGAACATTGACCAAGATATTATGATGTATTAAGGGAGCTACAACATGGGCTAATGGCAAGACCAAATCCTTTTTCTTGATTGTAAGTATAAGATTATGAGTAGTATATTTTGTAAAAGATTATCCTTTTAATTTTAACAAGTCTTTCCTTTAGGCCTTTTATTTTGGCGAAACTTATATTTTTCTTTAGGCCTTGTATTTTTTTCCATTTTAGTGTAACAACCTCAATTTAATTGATTATGTAAATAACCTAATTGATTAAATCAGGCAACGTCCCACAAATGTGCAATTTTGGCTTTGAAACTGGTTCTTAAATGACTATGCAAACTAACATGATCTTTGGGAATGATTAGGCCTCAAATAACCCTTAGAACATTGCTTGGAAGCCAAGGTGATAACGGTTGAAAAATCGTTATTTTCATACTTAATTTTGATATCAAATGCACCCTTGTTCACTTAGAAACTTGTTTGGAATCATGATTTTTCTTTAGTTTTGTGAATAAAAGAGTTGAGGACATGTTTTATGATTTTATCATTAAATCATAAAACTTGGAAACTTGTTTGGAATCATGATTTTTCTTTAGTTTTGTGAATAAAAGAGTTGAGGACATGTTTTATGATTTTATCATTAAATTCCCTTGATTTTGTAGGTTTTTGGAATGAATTGAAAGAAAGGTTGAAGTATCAAAGGGTTGCAGTGCAGAAAAGTCAAATAAAATACAGAAAAGTCAACCAGTCAACCAGAAAAGTCAACCAGTCAACTAGAATAGTTGACCAGAGCGCTGAGCGGCGATTTTGGGCGCTGAGCAGTAGTTTTGAGCGTTGAGCGGAAGTTTTGCCTGTTTTTCACTGTTTTTCGCCTAGGGGACCGCTGAGCGGTCCTACGATTATGAGGCAAACTGATGAGCGCCGTTTTTGAGCGCTGAACGCTGGGGATGCGGGCTTGGACTTGTTTTCTGTTATTTTTATGATCTGTTTGGGCTTGGACTTGTTTTCTGTTATTTTTATGCCCTATTTAAAGGCCAGAACGTCTTAGGGTTTGTATCTTTTGATGGATTAGACACAGAAACACATTTTTCACCCCTTTGGGGGTAGATTTGGAGATGGTGACAACTCTCCTTTTCTCCTTTTTAGGGTTTCTATCTCTTTCATTCCATTATTCACCTAGTTTCTCCATGACGATGGAGAACTAACCTTATTTGTTGTTGGGGAAAGATGTAACCTCTAAACTTTCTTTTATTGAAATTCTTGTTTTAATCATATGCTTGCATATGCTTTTATTATCAATTGTTGGGTTTCTTATTTATGCTCTATGCTATTATCGTTTAACTCATTCGATAAATAGATGTTTGCCTTTGTCGATACGGGGACGTACGGGGAAGTCATGAACTGATAGGGAATTCCTTGATTAAGCAATACCACCTAGGGATAGGGGGGTAGGACGATCAATTGTATTTTGCTTCTGTGGTACTTGCATTGCTAGTTACTAGTGGAGACTAGGGATAGTAAGCCAGTAACTAGTAGTAGGCTCTTCCCGCCGAGGGATTGGGTTTAAGGTAGACTAAGAAAGTTTGCATGAAAATTAGATAATAAAGCGAATTTAATAAGAAAAGTAGATATATGAGAGTGATTGGGTGAAATCTGAACCTTCACAACAAATCCATCTCATATTATCAACATCATCCATCTACTTTTGTGTTTAACCTCAATTGATCAAATTGCATTCATGTTTATTTTTCCGCATTTTACATTCAAAAACTCCACAATATTATTTTTATAGTCTTGATTGGTTAAGCAAAAGCACAACAGTTTAGTGTTGTGAGTCCTTTGGGAGAACGATATTGGTCTTACTGTTTATTATTACTTGATACGATCTGGTACACTTGCCAGGGGTTTAACACAAGGCACCTTGAAAGATGCATGCATCCTCACTCTTGAAGAAGGTTCTTGAAGCTTTTTCAGTTTTTTAGATTCATTGCACTTTCTTTCACTTGGTTTAACTCCTCTATTTTATAAATAGAAGTGACGCAAGCTTTGTAAATCAACTTGGAAATGACATAGATATATTTTTCCAATTTTGCAACTTTTCCCTTGTTTCAAGTTCACTAGGGTAGATTGTCTACTTGACTTTTCCTAGACCTTTTCCTTGAGGGTTGACCCAAACTCAATCATGGTTATTTAAGAGATAAGTGTTCTTGATCCAAGTCTAAGTTGTTTCTTACTTTCCTTACATGTTTGTATGTGTTTTTGTTGAGTGATATGTTCCTTTTGTTTTTGTCTTTAATTCTTGGTTTAAATTAATTTGTTCTTCTTGAACCATCACTATTAATGTAGTAGGATTCTATCTATTGCTTTTGTTGTCTGAGTCATATTAATCGATTATCTTGTTTTCTTAATCGATTTAATTGTGCATAATTGTGGTGTTTAGTGTTTTTTTGTGAATTTTATGATCTTAATTTTTTGTCTAATGTATGTTTAATCCAGATTGTCATTACTTCCTAGTTTAACCATTTTACTTTCATTTACATCATTATATCTAAAATCTACAAAATATTTTTAGCCTTGTTGAGTTTATGTCAGTTTATGTTGCATCTATGAGTTCATACTTATTATTAGATGAATGACAAGTTCTTTAGAGTTCGTTTCTATTGTGTTTCTTTGTTTTTTTTTGGGTTTACTTGTTTCCTTAGGATTTTCGTCCTTTATTTTGTGTTTTTTTCCTTTGAAATGAGAAGCTTAAAAGTTCAAATTGAATATCATGTATTAGTTAGTTTTATTTTTGAAGTTGATATATAGAAAAAGGCAATACTCCTTTAGAAAATTGAAAAGAGGATAAGAAAAGCCCAAATAAGAGGAAAGAATTGAAAAAAAAATGTGTGACAATGCAAATTAATCGATTAAAACAATAATACAATTGACTAAGATAGAAATAAAACTAGTTAAAATTGAAATTGTTCGTTGAAGTGAACCTTAACGCTGATATAAACTTTCTTGGATAAATTCGTGTGCAATGAGGATCTTCCTCAAATTATTTGTTCCTTCACTTGTGAAACATTAAAAGGCTAAAGATATTAACATCACTCATTCTTAGTTTGTTTAGTTTTTTTTAATCCACTCTAGAACCAGCGTTAGGACTTTCTTTTGAGTGCTTACTTCCTTGTGTGTCTTATTTCTAGTTTGTCTTTTCTTTTGAAATTCTATGCGTCTTGTCTCATCTATATTCACTATGAGTTTATCTTTTCAAATTGTGTTTTTGCTATTTTTATTCCTTTGACCTCTTAAGTGGATTGCATCTTTTGGAATGTGTGTTTCTTTTGGAGTTTGACTAACTTCACAAGGCAATATCCTAAAGGTAGGAAGAAGCTTGATAGAGATTCTTTCCTAATAGGTTTGGGAAAGGGAGGCTACTGCGAGGAACTTTGGAGTAAAACAAAGAGAGTAAACACTTAAGGAGTGAAGTAAAAGAAGAACACCAATGAGCAAGGTAGTTTTTGTTATGGTTTTTTACTTGTATCATGAAACATTTGTGTAATTTTAGTTTATTGTATTGTAAATTTTTGTTCATTTTTCTTCTTTGTTTTGAAGTCTAGGAAAAATTCCTTTGGTGCCATCTCCTTGGATAAACATTATAATAGTACATGCACATTAGAAGTAAAAGTATGTCAAGGGGTTCCAAGTGTCACTTCCACTTTCACACACGGCTCACCTAACTTAGTGAATTGTCTTTACCTTCCTTTCTACCTTACTTTGATTATTTTAATTTTTGCTTTTAGGTACCAGTGATATATGGGGTGCTTTCTTGTTTCTAAATAAATAAAGCTTTCTTTGGCTTTTAGGAACACTCTACACACACCATTAAGGAAAATTGTTTTGGAAGATTTTTACTAGAAACTTTGGTAAATGTAATATAAGGAAACTCTGTCTAGGAAAGACTTGGTTTATAAGTTTGTCCGCTTGTGATTCACTTCTCTTTTCTAGGATCTACTTGGAACACTTTCATCATTAATTTCTTTCTAGAAATCGTCCACCAAAAAGAAAATATTTTGTTAGAATCTTTATCATTCATAGTTGTGAAAATTTTGAAAATATTTGTGAAAAGACTTTCTTCTTCATAATAACATGAGTGGTCATTCACATAATTTTAGTTTTCATGAAAGTTTTTAGGATCATAGTAGTTTACATCATAGTTATAGTGAAGATAAGCTACATATTAGAGCTGAGAATGACATTCCACATTTTGATAGTAAAGTTAATCTAGTGTCATACTTAGCTTGGGAGAAAAGGTTTCAAAAAAAACATCCATTCATTGTTAGGTGTACTAAATATCATATAGTTAGTTTGTGCACATCTAGGTTATAGGACATGCATGTAAGTAGTGACATCAAAGACAATATGGTGTTAAGAATGATAAAAAATCACCAATTAGAGATTGACATGATTTAAGAGCATGCATGAAAAGAAAGTTTGTTCCCCTTTCTTTTGAGAGAAACCAAGAGCTGAAACATGAGATGAGATAACTCATGGAAAGCGATAAAGATTTTATTAGAAGTGAGAAGGTGTTCTTTCAGAAAAAGAATGAGTTTAAAGAGAAAGTTGTGAAGCTTTTGAGGGATAAAGAGAGAAGAGAGATCTAAAGAAGGAAATAGGAACAAATACAACAAGCTTTAAGAGTTAGAGAAGAGAAAATTCTAAAACCTAGAGCTAAAGAAGCTAGAAGAGTTAGAGATGAGGAGGTGATAATTGGCATTATCATTGTTTTTATTTTATTTATTTTTATCCTTTATTGGTATTTTTATTATTACTTTTTTTAGAATCAAGGTTTTTATTTAATAAATTTGAAAATAGAAATATTTGCTTCTTATTTGTGAAAATATTGTGCAGATAAGTGAAAACCACTGAAGATTGAAGAATATCTCAACAAAATCAGTTATCAAACATATTCTGTTTCTTCAATTACGAAAATCAAATAAATGGGAATCACTGAAGATGAAAAAATATCTCAACAAAATCAGTTGTCAATAAGTCCCCACACATTGTTCCTCTTAAACTGATTTAACTCTTCTTGCATTGCCATCATTAGGTTCTCCTCAGCAAGAGCAACATCAATATTCTTAGGTTCAATCTTTGAAACATACGCAACATTCTTGCAAAATTGATCAAGTTGTCCTCGAGTAGAAACTCCTCTTATGATATCTCCAATTTGCTATAGAAACATTCCTAGGAGTTTTCCATTCTTGGAAGTGCAATCCTTCTTTCATGAACAGTTGAAAACCAACAATCTCAGTCCAAATCTCTTTGGTCATCTCTGTATCTACTCCCTTGACTCTGGAATAGAGTGTTTACCAATTGTTAGAAATAATGAAGCTTGTTTCTACACACTAGGGACAGGGTGAATTGTTGTTTTATAAAAACATGCACTTTTAAAATCTTTTCAAAGAAATATAATGATCTTGAAATCTTTCTTGCGCTATAAGAAAAGAATGTATGCAAACAAATATAAAGAGATAAGGAGAGAAGATCAAACACAGTTTTTATACTAGTTCGGCCTCAATGCCTACATCCAATCACCCTTCCAATCAACCATTGATTGAAGGATAATTCACTATAATGATTGGAGAATTACACCAAAGGTTTTATAGTGAACACACTCTCACAATGTAAACACCTTTCTCACTCAAACAATCAAATATAGAAAGGAATACACCTGCACACACAGCACCACACGGTCTTGTTGCAATATCCTTTTGAGAATCCCCTCTCAAAGTTCAAGAGCTCCTCACTCTTCTTCCTGTTGCACATGAACAGGGAACAACACAATCAACAAGTGCAGATTTTCTTTCTGATCACAGCAAATACACCTTCAACAGTGCGGATTTGATCAGTCTGTCAAAGCTCTTCAATCTTCTCTCAAGAATAATTCAAGGCTCTTTACAATCTTTGCTTCTTGATTTTTGGAGCATATATACAATCTGTAAATCTTTCTAAGATCTAAACAATCAGATATGAAAATGTAAGTATGATCAAAAGTTACAGAATTACAAACAATGCGTCAATTTATAGTTACTGTCATATCATACGCAAAGTAATTGATTACGTTAGTAATGCAATCGGTTACATAAAACAGATATAACAATATTACAACTAACTCAACTCTTAATTGAATGCTCAATTAATGTAATCGATTTGCATTAAAAGTTAGTCAAACATATTTAAAAGTATGACCGTTAAAGCCTTTATGACTAGCATGAAATCAGTTTTCAAAACATAACAAACTTAATTGAATAAACAACATATCTAATCGATTAAGCTTAACACTTAAAGATATTTTGAAAACTTTTATTTCTCAAAAACTCATCACTACACATTTGAAAATGATATATGCAAACACACGAGTTTTAATCGATTTAACAACTAATATATTCGATTCAAACTATCTATTTTGCCACAGTTCAAAACATAAGCTCTCTGATGACCTCAATTTATTACTACAACATTGTAATCAATTATGTCATGCAGATATGCTTTTGTGCTTTTGGTTTTCACACAAAAAATACAGTGCGCATGCACAAATATAATCACATCATAATCACAATAGTATGCATAACCAACACAGTATGTCTAACATATGAATTTATCATAGTATGCGCATATAACACAATAAGCATGTACATATTCTACATATGTATAACACAAAAACATTTTTTTGTTGTGACATGACAACATTCATGTGTTGTTGCTATTAATGTGTTGTCATCCTAAAAAACAACATATCAAGGATTGAGTTTAACTATCACATTGATCCCCCTATCAACAAGAGTGAAAAAAAAAACTTTTTTGTAAAGTAGGCCTTATTACTCTTAAAGAAAATCATTTCAAAAATACAAAAAATTTCTTCTTTTTTTGTCCTTTAATGTAGATATACTTTTAATCTGGTATAAAAACTCACTCTAATTTTTGTTTGATGGAAACTATAGGTACATCTTTGACCCGGGAGAAAATAAAATGCTAAAGTTATGGTTCCTTATATATCTTTCAATATGAGGACATATCATATGCAAGGGGGAGAGAATGATGGAAACCCATCCATGGAAATACAACATGGGCTAGTGACAAAACCCAATATGTTTCCTTGATTGTAAATATACGATTAGGAGTAGTATATTTTGTATAGAATTAGCCTTTTCTTTGTAATTATTCTTTCCTTTAGGTCTTGTATTTTGGTTATTTTAGTGTGATAGCCTCAACTTAATTGATTATGTATATAACCTTAATGATTAAATTATGCACCATCCCATAAATGTGTAGTTTTGGCTTTACAAGTTGATTCTTAAGTGACTATGCGAACTAAGGTGCTATTTGGGATTTCTTGGACCTCAAGTAACTCTTAGAACATTGCTTGAAGGCCAAGGCACCTTGAAAGGTTCATGCATCCTGATAACAGTTGAAAAACCATTATTTTTATACTTAATTTTGATACTTAATGCACCCTTTTTGACTTAGAAACTTACTTGGACTCATGATTTTTCTTTAGTTTTGTGAATAAGAGAGTTGAGTACATACTTGATGATTTTATTACTAAATTCCCTTGATTTTGTAGGTTTTTGGAATGATTTGAGAGAAGGGTTGAAGTATCAAGGAGTTGCACTGCAGAAAAGTCAACCAGAATGTAGAAAAGTCAACCGATCAACCAGAAAAGTCAACTAGTTAACCAGGAAAATCAACCAGTCAAGCAGAATGTTAAAAACTCAACCAAAGTGCAGATAAGCAGCGCTGGGCGATGAATGAGCGCTGGGTGTCAGCCTTAGGACCAGTTTTTCACTGTTTTTCGCCTGAGCGCCACCGTTGGGCGCCATTTTGAGTACCGTACCCACCGTTGGGCGGTGGACTATTGGGCCTGGGCCAAAATTCTGTGATTTTTCTTGAGTTATAAATAGTCTACATGAACCAGAAAGTGTATCTTTTGGCAGAAGAGGACGCATAAACACTCTTTTCACCCCTCGGAGGCGGATTTTGGATGCTGGAGCTCCAATCTATCAAATCTAGGGTTTATCTTTTCATTCTTTCCATTATTTTCATCTAGTTTCACCATGTCTATGGTGAACTAAACCTCCATTGTTGATGGGGAATTGATGTAATCCTTTGAAACTCTCATATATTGAATTGATGCTTTATTCATATGCTTTTATTCATTAATTGTTAGAGTTTTTCCTCCATTATCTTTGCATGCTTTGTTTAAGACATTATTCAATAGCATAATCTTTGATTATATCTTTATGGACACATATAGATAGATCTAGACATGAGGGAATTCTCTCGGGAGCAATATTACTTCGACATGGGGATAGGAAGACCGCTTGGCTTTAGGCTTCTGTGCGAATTATGTAATGCATGATCAATTGCTAGGGAGACAAGACATTATAAACTAGTAATTAGGAGTAGGCTCTTTTCACCAAGACATTGGGATTAGGGTAAATTAGAAAGTGGCATTGACATTAATGAAAAAGTAAAATTCTTAAATATATGAGAGTGGATAGGATGAAATCATAAACCCCAACAACATAATTCATTCATACATCATCCAATTGCGTATTTTCTTTCGTCAATTGATCAAACCTTTGCATGCATATTTAATTTTTGTTTTTGCATTATAAAAACCTAATTTTCGTTATTCAAGTCTTAAATAATCAAGAAATCACATGAAAGTCTAGGCCTATGAGTCTCTAGGAAAACGATACTTGGTCTTACCACTTATTATTACTTGATACGATTTGGTACACTTGTCGGACCTTTAACACATCCTAAATCTTGAAGAAGGTTCTTGAAGCTTTTTACGTTTTAAGATTCATTTCACTTTCTTTTACTTGGGTTAACTCCTCCATTCTAAAAACATGAGTGACTCAAGCTTTGTAAATCAACTTGGAAATGATATAGATATATTTTGCCAATTTCATAGTTCTTCTTTTATTCCAAGTTCACTAAGATAGATTGTCTTCTTGAATTTTGCTAAACCTTTACCGTTCCTTCAAGAAACACACCCAAATCACTCTCCAAATTCTATTTCCTTCATCATTTCATTCTTCCACAACCAGACATCATCTTCATGAAGTCTCCTTTAGTTTTGTAGAGTGAGTTTACATCATTTGCACTAGAGCTTTCTAGTTTTTTCAACACTAAAGTTGGTTCCTTGATTTGAGTCATGTTCCATCATTAGCATCAATTTCTGTAGTTAGCTGAAGAGTACCTTAACCATGTTCCATTACATTACTTAGGTAAATAAAATAATTTCATATATTAGTTAGTTTTTAAGATCATATTAAACTCTTAATCAATACTCATGTAAATAAAAGTCTTTTAATATATATATATATATATATATATATATATATATATCAAATAGAAAATTTGTTTTTAATATTAATCTCTATTAACATATATATCTCATCCACTTATTCAAAATTTACAAAAGAAGACATCTCAATTCCAATACAAAAAGCATAGATGGATCTTGGTAATTATCACCACAAAATCATTTTTTTATAAATATGTTTTGTTCCTTTAACTTTTAATGAAAATTAGAATTAGTCATTCTTCAAAGTTTTGATTCAATTTAGTCTCTCAACTTTAGAAATGTATTGATTTAGTTATTTTAATCAAATTTTGTTAATTTTATTTGACATTTCAAACATGTTTCATGATAGTATTTGAGTTATTTATATCGTTTAATATAGTTCTACTTTAATGTAACTAAAAAACACATTTGAAATGTCAAATAAAATTAACAAAATTTAGTTATTAAAACTAAATCCATGTATATTTCTAAATTTAAAGGATTAAATTGGATCAAAATTTCTAAAGATTAACTCCAATTTCATTAAAAGTTAAGGACAAAAGATATATTTAACTTCTTTTTTTCGTGAAAACTCTCAAATAAAATGTAAATGATTATTCTTCGGTGTTTGTAGTGTTTTTGTACATTTTAAAACATTAATTAAGGAGAAAACCGTGTGTTGAGGAAATGAAAAACATGTAAATAATTTTCTGATTTAAGAAGTTAGAGTTTATATTTTTTGTCGAGACAACTGCCAACTGATCCCAACCGATTTTTAAAGTGATGAGCTTTGAATTGCCCACGTGACATGAACCATCTCTCTAAGCTGAAACTACAAAATATGAAATTGTTTTGAAGGGAAAGTTTAGAACATAAAGGAAGACATATGTATGTTAATTATTTGAGTAATTAATGAGACAGTGGTGTATGAAAGAGTTGGTTATGAGTAGCAATTTGGTACAACATATGCATATAGTATGCCTTCAAGAACAATGCATTAAAGGGTTTGGACATAGTTGAGAGATTGGGGCACATTACACGGCAAGAACAGAGGACACTTTCACTAATATATTGCTTCAAAATTACCCCTACCCTGGATTCCAAGCAATTTAAACCAGAATTGAATTAATGAATTGGAACTATTTCATGGCCTAAATTGATAGCTCCATATTAAATTCTGCACTGTAGAAGTAGCTTTTTGTTTTTGGGGCAGGGATACATTGTGAAACAACCTTCCCCCACCACATATTGCATGCAAATGGTACCTGCAGGTGTGTGGGGCCATCATTTCTTTTCACTTCACCACAACATCAAATTTACCACCTCAATTTAAATTCAATACATAATTTCCATGGCCATACCCAACTAGTTAGAGATACAAAATTTAAGATTCAGGATCAACAAATTTGTGTCATGTTTCTTCTAACTCAATTTTCCCTTTTTGGAACCTTTCTCAAAGTTAAAACTCTAAAACAGGAGTTTAGAAGTAAAATATGTTGTTCATCAAATTTTGTCTATTCTTAAGTTAGAAAGGTAACCCAATAAATTAAGCGAAAATTGACTCCTTTTTTTCCCTAAATGTTCTTTTACCCAACTTTTTTTACCTTTTATAAAAAACAAGCTGGTTATTTTCTTTAATCTTTGTTGGAAATGTGTTTTGTTCAATTTTTCTTAGAGTAAAACAAAGTTTTTTTATTCATAGAATGCTTTAATTTAAATTAATAATAAATTGATGCACATTTATTTATTTATTATTGAGAAAGGTTAAAAACACATTATTTTTAGTATATATTCTTTCTCATGGAAATGGATTAAAAATCATAAAAAGTATGGAACTCGTTTCTGGTTTAACGACCCCTCTCATTTAATGACTGTCTCTCGTAGTAGTCCAGTTTTAAAAATAATAATAATAATTATTATTGAAAAGGAGTGAATCCGAATTCCTAGTATTTCTGTTCTTTTTACGATATGCTTTTTAAACTTTCCCACTTCATGGGAATTAAATTCAACATAGGTAGTCCATGACTTGTTTTTTTTTTTTTCTTCTTTTTCTCTTACATTTGCGATGAATAAATGGATGTCGTGATTATCCTGTTAAATATATAAATGGCAGATATAATGTATATATATTAAGCTGGCAAAGATGGTGGTTTGGATGAGGAGTTAGTTATTTTATATTGTGGTCCTAATGCGAACATTAATATCACGGGTTGGCAAGAACAAATAACCGAAAATGGTGTGGGGTATGTCACATGTTATAGGCACTGTCAGCTTCAACCTTGACCCTTCTAATGGGTCCACACGAAACTGCAGAATTTCTCTCATAAGATAGTTTACTAAGATTAAACTCAAGCATTGCAGCCTCCAAATTTGAAAAATGATTCGACACTATCCATGTAAAAGGCCACACATGTATTCATTCGATGACAGCAACCTATTTGCGCCGCGAAACAAAAGTTATGTGTTTCATTTCATACTATGGTAATAATTAGAACTCATGATGTAGTCCATTTTATTTACAGCTATAGAAGCTGACCACAATTGGTTACTACTACAAAGCGCCACATAATTAAAACTAATCAACAACTGCTTCACATGGATCCGATGGTAGTGTTTCGCGTTGGTGTCTAGAAAGTACAAATCAAACCCTACCCAGAAGAAGAAGAAGAAGAAGAAGAAGAAGAAGAAGAAGAAGAGAGAGAGACATGGACATGCACACGACACAAATAAATGCACTAGACTAGACTATTACATAAGTAAGCTCCTAATAATGGCTGCTTGAGCACTGTTGGAGTCTGTGTTAGCCAGAAGCTCTGATAATCGATCGCTTAGATCGTCAACCTCTCTGTGCAAGTTCTTTATATAGTTGCATGTCTCCTGCAATACCTTAGCAGCCGAAACCTGCAATACCCACATATCATTATCAGTAAATTTCATTGTTTTTCACATTATTATCATTCATGCACATGTGAATTTACCAGAATTCTCACACATATATGCAGTTGTATTATAATACGCGATGTGAAAGTACTGTTGGTACATTATAATAGAGTATATTATTGTTATTATTATTATTTTAAGAGAGAGGTGTTGTGTTGTTATGAGTAAGAAATGCAGTTAATTGGTGGAATGGGGGCAAGAGGGAGGAATCCGAGTTGGACTATAGCCGCAAGTTGTGGGTAAAGAAAATAAAGGAGAGGTGAGTTATCTAAGAAAACGAAGGGCATCCACACAAAAAGTGCAATGTATGTGCATGTGAGTGAGAGAGAGAAAGAGGTTGAGAGGGACAGTGGGACAATAAATACCTTGTCGGAGCGCCTGGCGCGAAGCTCAGGGATAAGTTGTTGCAACTTGGAAACGAGATCGGTGATTTGCGCATCCGTGATCTCAGCGGAAGCACCGGATTGTCTGGAACGAGATCTTCTGGAGGACATTGTGAATTAATGGAATGAGGTTGATGCGGGGTTTGTGTTTTGTGTGTGTGTGTGTGTCAGAAATGTTATTTGGTGTTGGAAGAGCAAAGAGTGTTAATTAGTGAGGTTTAAGGAAAGTAATAAGAAGGAAAAAGTGGAAATGTGAGAAGAAAGAAAGAAAGAAAGAAAGAAGAATGACAAAAGAGAGGAGAGAAGAAGGAGAGTGAGTGAGTGAGTGAATGAGTGAATGAATGAGAAGAGGGCCAAGAAGGAAATGGGGTTGTCAGAAGAGAATGACACAAGTAAAGAAAGTTATCTGAAAAGAAAAGAGGGTGCGTGAGTATGGAGGTAGTAGGAAAAGGAGATGGAATATTTAAGAAGAATGAAAAATGAGAGAAAAAGAATGAAGTTGGTTTTTATAGATTAATTAAGTGTGTTGAAGGAAGAGAGTGTTGAATGGAGAAGTGCAGTGGGCTATGGTTGTTATTAATAGGGTTTAGGGAGAGAGAGAGAGAAAGAAAGAAATGAAGAAGGAAATGGGAGAGATACGCCATACTGTCCTTTCTGAACGTGTCTCCTCACTGGGGTTAGACTTCAAATGGCTTAAACCAAATGTGGTTGTTTATTAGCCAACGACGCGGGACCTCTCTGTGTCAGTCTCAGCACGCAAGCCCACGTTATCTTACTACTTCCTTGTCATCTTAATCATTAATCTTCTCTTCCTTTTCCTCTCATTACATTCACTAATTCACCACTTCTACTTTTTACACTCCCTCCCTCAAAAACACCTCACTTTCTTATTATTCTATTTCTAACACTTACTTACAAATAATCAATCTTCCATATATCGTCACATTTTTTCATTTAAAAATAATATTTTATCAAGTGTCTTCTATATAATTAAAGTAAAATGGATGTGAAATAACTTTTCTAAATTTTTACTCCGACTGAGAAACTCGTTGAAATATTTTAATATTATATATGTTATTTGAGACCCATTTACTTTGAAAACAATTTCAACCACAAGTAACTCAAATTCAAATTCGGTCCCACCAACTTTCTCTCAAACAACAATTTCTTCTGTAATATAGTATTCATAGTAATGCTCCTTATTATTCTTATTCTTATAAGACCCTGTATTATAAACAATAGAATTTCCATTTCTTCTTTAAATAAGTATTAAATAAATAAAAGAAATGCTTTATAAATTATTTTAAATTCTCTATTATTAAGTAATATAAAAATATTTTATTGTATAAGAACAAAACTGCTAACACATGTTTTTTTATTACACTTCTTTTAGAAAATAATATATTGAAAAATCTAACAATACATTATAAACTATATTTTGACTGAATAAAAGTATATATATATATATATATATATATATATATATATATAATTTGTCTTTCTATTGTGCATATTTTTATACTTAGTTTATAAACATAATATTATTGAAGGACTAGGTACTCATAGTTTTGTAATTTATAATAAGTTTTATTCAATAAAGAAATATCTTAAAATGAACAACTTCTAGTTAAATAAAAAATAAAAACCTAAGTCCGGATATATTAGAGTTGTCAAAACGGATCATTTGGTTCAATTCAGCCTAGTCTATTATGAGTTGATCACTTAAGAAATCAACTCAACCCAACTTACTTATTATCGAGTCTAAAAAAATTTGAACTTGGTCTAATTCATCATAAATTGCTAGATTAAACGAGTTGGTTCCTTTAACTATAATTTCTTTTCTTCAATCCCAAAAAAATTACAAACTTTTTTTAATTAAAATCTAAATAAAGTTCAATCCAAATATAATCCAAAATGATGTTAAACTCCAAATACTATCCCAAATTACAAAAATATAATACAATCGAAATACATTCAGAAATGAAGAGTATTTTAGGGTTTTCATTTTTTTAATTTAATTTAATATTTAAAATTTACAGGTAGGTTGATGAATCAACCTAACTCACCACAGATTCAATTTGAATGAACTAGATTCTTAGTGTGCCAAGTTCACTTTTGGTCTGTGTCAAAATTTATAATTTTTTTTAACCCAATCCTACTCAAACCTATGGGGATATGGCTAATATAATTCTTCAATATACAAATTTCATTTTTCATTTCTATCAAAGTAGGACCAATTTAAATAATTTTAACATCATGGACTTTTTCAAATAATTGTTGTTATTGATTAAGAGTTTATTATAGTAGTGTAAAAAAGGCTTCAACATCGGTGTTTTTCGGCCTTTAACGTCTAAAAAACATGAACATTATATTGGGAGTTATTAATTGACGTCGGAAGCAAGAAAGGTGACGTTGATTAAAGTCAAAAATTACCACTTTTCGACGTTAATAAACTCCTTAGAACCCCTATTTCAGAGAAAAACCCAGGAGCCCTTATTTTAGGTCTAGTGTGAACTTTAAATAACCATAACATTTACTCCAATTGACCGATTTAGTAGTATTATATATTCGATTTGGCTTGAAAAAAATATTGTTTTCTATTTTTCGTCAATTTATTTTGTTTTGTTTTTGTGGGGCTTCTCATGTTATTTTGGTGCTTTGAACAAATTTTCAAGTCATTTTGAATTGTTTTGAATATAATCTCAGTTTTACTCTAAGTTTGGATGTATATGAACAAGCAAGTTCAACAATACCAATAGGTTCCACCAATTTATAACCCATAAAAAACGAAAATGAAAATGAAACTAACATTCTTGATTGTGGGTTCACTGAAATAAAGTGTTGCCAGTGACAGAGAAAGGAGAACATGTTTATGCTCAAAAAAGTACTTGTGCATGAAACCAATCAGTCACAACAAAAGAAAAGCATATCTGAAGTAATTAATTAATATAAATTTGTATAAAATGAAAGAAAGATTACATGTATTAGTCATCGAAAGCTTCGTCCGAGAAGGGATTGAGCAGAGAAGAATATTTCGCACAAAGATAAAGTGATTCAATTTTCACCCTCCCGCCTAATTTTTTAATGAATCAGTAATATATAAGGTCTGAAAAGTGATATTTCGACGTCTAATTTTTTGACGTTTGAAACTAGAGCATTCGATGTCATGTAGTTATATTTTCACCTTCACGTTAAAGATTTTCATGAAATTGACTCAATATGACGTCGAAAATTTACTCAATATTTTACCAATCATTTTTTAACGCTAGTTTTTTCATTTCTTGTTAAAAATAGACGTTGAAGCTTATTTTGTACTAGTGTTAATAGTCTCAGGTTTTATTTCTTATATATAAATTTTAGTCAAGAGTATTTGAAAATATGAATGTACTGGATTCTTAGTGTGCCAGTTCACTTTTGGTCTGTGTCAAAATTTGTAATTTTGTTTAGCCCAATCTGACTCAAATCTATAGAGATATGGCTAATATAATTCTTCAATATACAAATTTCATTTTTAATTTCTATCAAAGTAGGACCAATTTAAATAATTTTAACATCATGGTCTTTTTCAAATAATAGTTGTTATTGATTAAATATTTATTACAATAGTGTAAAAAAGGGCTTTGACATCGGTGTTTTTCGGCCTTTACGTCTAAAAAAACACCAACATCATATTGGGAGTTGTAAATTGACGTCTGAAGCAAGAAAGGTGACGTTGATTAACGTCAAAAATTATCATTTTTCGACGTTAATAAACTCCTTAGAACCCCTATTTCAGAGAAAAACCTAGGAGTCCATATTTTGGGTCTAGTGTGAACTTTAAAAATTATTTAAAAAGTCAAATGCAACAAATCTTTAAATAACCATAACATTTACTCCGATTGACCGATTTAGCAGTATTATATACTGGATTTGGCTTAGAAAAAACTTTCCAATCACATGGCAGCCTGAATAGTCGGTTGTTCCTTCTAAATTTAAAACAAAATATTGTTTTCTACTTTTCGTCAATTTATTTTGTTTTGTTTTTGTGGATATTTCAATGTCTAATTTTTTGATGTTTGAAACTAGAGTATTTAACATCATAAACGATTACATTTTCACTTTCATGTCAAAGATTTTCATGAAATTTACTCAATATTACTTCGAAAATTGAGAATTTTAACGTCTGATGTAGTCGAAAAATTTACAAAAATGCTCCCATTATTTTTAACGTTGATTTTGCATTTCCTGTTAAACAGTAGACGTTGAAGCTTATTTTGTATTAGTGTTAATCGTCTCGGTTTTATTTCTTATATATAAATTTTAGTCAAGGGTATTTGAAAATATATATGTTGTTAGTTAAATTTTAATTTATAAATTACAAAAGAATTGACAGTTCTACTAAATATCTCTCTGTATATGCATGAATGGACAGTGTTTGAACGTAATAAACTAAAATTGCACACAGTGTAATTAAATAGTACTTTATATACAGAAAACATAAAACATCTTTATCATATAGGGTTTAGTAATCAATCGACCGACCATGAAAGGTTACAGTGTAGCTGTGTTGTCTTAATCCATTTTAATGACTTAATAGTAGTTTTTACCTCTAATTAATACTTGCATGTCCTTGGTATTGAAAAACCCTTATTTTGTTGAGATTCATGCACAGAAGATAATCACTTAGCAGCAAAGACAAAAAATGAAGAACTATATGTAGGATTAGACCTGCCTAGAACAATATTACTGTGGCTCTTGAGCCTGCTGCTGCAACATCTTAATTCACTTTGGGAGTTGGGAGCATCAAACAAGTGGCTATGCTACCGGCTCTGGCTGCTTCTCCACCAACCATTGAAGCAGTGACTTTGTTCTTTTGGCTTTTGTCTTCATCTGAAACTCTCTATCAAAACTTTTCACCCCTCCAAATCAGAGGTGAAATTGTTGACCAGTCTCTTCTTTCCAGATAACAATATACATAATTCATGCAAGAGTATCACGGAACTCACTCTCCCTCATCAACGAAAACATTATATCAAATAAAATGGAACTTGGTTTGGTTGGTAACTTGTTCATTGTTGACCAGTCTCTGCAACAACAACTCCATAATTCGCGTTTAATTACTTTGGTTATTACAGTGTGGAAGAGTTGCAGTAGTTGTATGTTTTTTTCTTTTCCTGTGGGAACGTAGCACATAGCAACCCACAATGTCACGTGTCATCTCGTTATGTCTGTCTGTCTGGGCATCAAAAACTGTAACATTAGCACGTCTTTTTTGTTGCTGATACATGTATATTTAGGTAAACGACACATTAACTTTATCACTTTAAATATCACTCAATTAAAATCGCAACTATTCTCAACCTAAATTCATTTTACATTTTTTTTTTCTTACTGTAAAAGGTGAGAGGCGTGTACTAAGTCAAAGAAAGGTGCATTCATTCTTAAGCTTATTTGGTATATATTTTAATTAATACTCTATCTACACAATATAAGTGAACAAAAAGTCAGGTATTTTCAACTTAAATCTATATAAAATTTAAACTAAGATTTTTATTTAATATTACTATTTTAAATTTTTTTTTATCTTTAAATCTAAGCTCTCTTCAAACCAATATAAAAGAACACAATCTAGTAAAATTATTTTTTCTTATAGAGGAGTAAGATAATTAAATGAACTTAGTTGCTACTTCTAATTAATATAAAATAGTTAACTTTCCTTTTTTACAAACACACACATACACATATATTTTGCTTTTGTATATAGTATCCCCTTGTTTTTAAGTGTCAATATTTGTGAATTTTTATTTTCAATAATTTGTCACTTAGAAAATTTAGTATCATATTACTTATCCTTTTTTTTATCAATTATATGTCAATATATTTTCTAACATTTCAATATTTTCTACATGTCTTTACTGTGTGGGCAGACAGAGAAAAGCATAAAATACGTTTTGTGTATTATAAAATTTCTAAAAAGATTAAATACGTCCACAATTTTTTTATATTATTTTTGTCCCTTAAAAATGAAACACGTTTTTTCGACCCTTTCAATACATACATACATACATATATATATATATATATATATATATATATATATATATATATATAATTGATTAAAAACATTTAATAATAAGATTTACGAGTTAAAAATGTCACTCATTCGTTTTCTTTTTCTCTATCAAATTTATTAATAAAGACCTAGAAAATAAATTTAAATTTTAGAGAGAGGAAAATATAAATGTTGTTAGAGGAATTTGATAGATTATAAATTTTACAGAAATGTAAAATACAGTTTATCCAATAAAAGACGATTCAACTATTTATATTATGAAAATTTATTATATATCTTTTAATCTTTTATATAACAATTTTAAAGATAAAGAAAAAAGAAATGCACTTTTAATTTATTTAGAACTTTTTTTCTCTTTGATTCCTTTTCTGTTTTGTTTCATTATATGCTTTATTTGATTTTTCAGTTTTCTTCATTATATATTATAATAAAACAATACATATATATTTGTGTAACTATTTTTTATATTGATGTTATAAAAAATTATGGCCACACAATAGTAATAATGAAAATACTTTTTTATTAGTTTTTATAATGTTATGATTATATAATAGAATCACATATAACTTTTTTTTCATCAAAAGTAAAAGTAAAATTAATATATATATATATATATATATATATATAAGGTAGTTATAAAATATTTTAATTTTTAATACTTATTATAATTTAGCAACAAATTGTTTTCTTTCTTTTATGGTAGTTTATGTAGATAATAAAAAATTAAAAAGTTGATTAATATGTAAAGGATAAAAAAATTTCTACACCAAATAATGATTACAATATTCAATCTCATTTTTAGTATATATATTATCTTCTTTCACTTTTTTTCCCTTTACTATTCATGTACTTTAACGTTTTGAAGTAAGGATTGATATATGTTTTCACAGCGAGGCAAAACAATCATGTGAAACTCAAGTATAGAATTTTAAGAATCTAAATACATAATATATAATGATAAGTAACTACATAACGTGTTTCATCCATACACTTCAATTTAGAATTCTACCTTTGAATACTTTTTCTTTTCATTTGAACTAAAAAAGTCTTATGCTGGGATGGGATGGGCTTTAGACAGCAGTGTGTTTGCAGATTCTTACATTTGTAGTTCATGAATGTGACACAGATTCCAATTCTAAAACACGATCATCACGTCATTAGTTTCTTCTGTCTCTTCGTCTCTTTTCTCAAACTCAACCAAATGCTCCATTTTGTCTGAAATTCCTAGAAGACTACCTATCATTTCATTTCTCAACCTACTCGTATTTAATGATAAAAATTCATACTCAACCTAATCCTGTGACATGTTAACGTTGTTGACCCTCTTCCGCTAGCTGTCTCTTTTACATTCTTATCTATCTTTTTATCCATATAAACAAAAGTTGGTGACATTTCTGATTAGTTAACTTTCAACATGTGACACATTTATGTCCTATTACTATTAGAAACACAGCAAAATTAATGCTCTGCAGTTGAGCTAAGTATTCTGCATATAATAACAAATTTCACATAAGGAAAAACCAAACACAATTATCACTTTCAACCAAGTAAGAATCTTCAATGTTATGGTTTTGATGGTGGAGTCAGAGTCTGCATCCGTTTAAACATTATGAATAACATACACTGAATCAAGTATAACTTAATATGTGTACAAATTCTAACATTAATTAAGGCAGCTAATTAATGTTGTTTTTAAAAACTATTGCATGGAATATTCTTGCGTGTTATATAAGGTGTCCATCTTTGACCACTTAGTTGTAAGTGAATCAGATACATCTAATTGATAAATTTATAATCTAAACATTGTTTAAAATACGTCCTATGAAAATAGAATATGAGAAGAATATATATATCCACGTGTCCGATTACACCTATATTATTACTGCGACCAGCTTTGAATAGTTTAATGTTTCACTGTTTGTTGTTGTCGATGTTAGAAACTTGATGAAATATGACCTAATATGAATCTCTTGAAAGTGGTGACTGACAATATCGGATATTTACACGTTGCATGTGGATTTTTTATGGCGTGATTCTTGGCATACATGTTATATATACTATATAAACGCCCACAATTTTAGCCATATGGAGGGCTACGAAACCCAAAAGTTGGTTCCCATCTGTATCTATATCTACTAAGGGAACTGAATTGATTTGCATCAGAGATAGATATGTTGCCCACTTCATGATGGATACCACTTTTTTTAAATAATAATAGGGTTTACATTTTAAAATTACACGTGTTTGTGAATATACTTTTACTTACTTTTTTAATAAGTCATAATTTTGGATTTGCTATAGTATTATTATAGAATAGCAATACAATCTTTAGTTTTGTGGTACTAGTCAATTTTTTAATATATTGTTTGTTTGAAAAAAAATAAAGTTAGAAGTTTAGGTTTTTGTAAAATAATTCTAAGAAATGGGAATATATAGGTTTAATGAATATTTTAAGTTATTACACCTTATAGGTTTGTTAAAGGTACATCAAAAAGTGCAATTCACAAACATATTTCTAAAACCAAATTCAGAATAATGAACTCATAGATTGAGTTAGGTTGATGGACCTTACCTTACAAAGATTAGGTCTTCATTGAGTGTTGTCAAAAGTAGGAAAAAATTTTCAATTTTTAATTGGTGAATTGAGTGGCACCTCTTGTGCTCATTAATAACACTTGTCTTGTCCATTGAAAAGAAAAATGCTACTTCATACACATATATATCCAACGAAACCTTTTCAAAAATTTGTTCTAACTCTTAATGAATCGTATTATAACGATCTAAAGAGATATTATCTGATAAACTAAATGAAAAGTGAGTTACTTAATAAGATATAGTGGTTGGTTTTTATAGTGTTATTATTTAAATACGATGTTATATATGATGAAATTATTATGAAAAATGTGAAGATTGAGGCAGAGGGAAATATTAATAAATTTGAATCCGAATAGAAAAAGAAGAAGAAGAAAGTAAGAAATTGATAATTGAATCGGGGGGCAAGGGGTGTGATATCCCTATACTATTCTCCACTTGAAGTCGAAGTGAGTTGGAATAGGTTTGACCAAAATAAATGAACAACGAAAGATACCAAATATCGCTCATGCTTTATCACATGCATGTCACAAGCATTGTACCCTTTATATCGAATACGTATGGGACCGAAGGAGTTCAGTTCATACCCTCAAAACAAAAGGGACAAAAACCCCTACCCTTGAGGAACAACATCGTTTATTCGACATCATCTCTTAAACATTTACATCAACTAAAACAACAGGGCATGTATGATTGTCTCTCATCACCTTATTATTATACCAAACCCAAATCCATTGCTTAATTAAGATCACTACTCGCCGGAGTTTTTCTTAAATTTGTCCTTAATCAATTTTTCACAATCACAACCCATGTACTTTTCTTGCACTTTCATCGTAGTACTAGTCCTTTCCCCCCCTACTTCTTTAGCTTCCTACCCCACCACGTATATCTATATATATATGCTTCCCTTTTCAACAATATCATCACCATAATCTATTTAACCATCAATACATCTTATTTTCTTAATTAAATTATAACATAAAGTCCTCACTCTTATCCAGAGCTTGCACTAATTATAGTGTTTATTTAAGAGAGTTTGAAAATATCTTTGCTTTGTTTAGGATTTTATTACATTAATTAATTAGTTGCGAAATAACATTAGATCTATCTGTTTAATGTTTCAAGTCAGGGTTTACGATTGATTCAAATTCATGTTGTCTTCCGCTCAACCGTACTAATAATATGTTTGAGATTAAGGTAAAACAAATTACCTTCACTCGATTGTTATTTTGGGTCGCCAATTTGTGTGGCACACACTACGACCAATTAAAATTCTAACAAATTGTTATACGTATAAGGGGTGGTGTCTTATATGTATTTTTGTAAATTCTACTTGAATCACACTAAAAGGGTATCTCAAATAGTGTTGTTAGTCATTTTTATTTATTGAATGCAAATATATATATATATATATATATATATATATGTATATATATATATATATATATGTATATATATATATATATATGTATATATATATATATGTTCCACTGTGGGTCGAGTTAACTAATCTCTTCACAATTTCTCTTCCTGTCGGTCGATCGTCCTCTACGTCAATCTCAGTCTCTTCTCTATTTCCGGTCGTCTTCTCCGTCTGCTCCGATTCGATGTCCGTGCAGAAGGGTACCTGCCAAAGGTCCTTTGATACTAAAGTTAGTAAAATGTTCGTTCGGTAATCAGAGAGTAGTATTAAATGTGTAATTAATCATCTACCTCCTACCTTTGACCTGTATATATAGGGTTGGTTATGGGCCTTGGATTAGAGAAACCTTAATCAGGGCCCAATCACAGCCCAATAACCTTTAATTCCAACTTACCTTAATCACATTCGCTAATCCAACTATCAAGCTCGCGTTGTCGTTTATTGTCGTTCGGTCACATGGTTGTTGGAAGAATGTCCATCCTGATCGTCTGGTCATCCCGGTACACCAAGCCTCCCAAGCCCTAGACGATTTATAGTCGTAGGGTTTAAAAGTGGGACCTGGTCTAGCTCAGCGTCTTTTGAAATTACTTTGGGCGGGAAAACATGTGTCGCATCCTGGTTGGCCAGTAGCCTTGGGTAGTGGGAGCGTTACGTAATCTGGACCGTTGATCATGGTGGTCATCGATGATGGAGATGTGTTGACGGTTTCGAAAATTTTTACTATAAATAGGGGCTGGTAGTGCTGTCATTTTCACCTTTCACTTCCCTCTCTTTCCTTATCGTTTGGCTTAGTGTTTTATCAAGTAATAAATGGCTACAATTCCATTGTCTTCTTTTATTGGGTCTGCAGGTGGAGACGGTGGGGCTTCGTCCGGCGGTAGCGGGGCGTCAAGCTCAGCAGTGGAAATGGCGCTCAACGCCAGCTGCGATTCTTATTTTGTTCTATTTTCTAGCTTTTCCTGAGTCCAACTCCTTGGTACTTCAACTTCTTTCATCCACTTCATCTTAATTCCTGCCAAAACAAGGAAAATCAAGCATAAAACCAATAATACTACCTTCAACTCTCTTATTTTCTCAAGCAAAAACATGATTTCAAGCTAGTTTCTAAGTCATAAAGGGTGTTTTTAGTATAGAAATTAAGTGTAAAATAACAGTGTTTTAAGCCGTTATCAGCTTTACTACAAATTAAATAGAAAAATTAACACAAATGAGTTATAGTTTCTCTAACATTTTTTGGTCAAATTCCTCGAATAGCTACCGGTAAAATTTGTTGTATTAAAATGTGGCAATCGTGAGACTTTATGCCAATAAGTTTCAAGTCTTGCATCAACACTAAACTCTTAATATTTGAAGAGTATCCTTGTGGTACCTTAACATTATTTAGACAAAGGAAAAAACTTTTCTTCTCTTTTCTGGACAAAGTGTAACATGTAGGGGACAAATAAATATGCTTACCAACCTCCCTTGGTTCCAAGTCTTCTTGGATCTTCATTTCAATTAAATTCAAATGAGCATATATTTTGTCTTTCCCTAAATGTTGAGCAGTGTACTAATCAAGCTATCACACACATTCTTCTCTACATGCACTAAATCTATGCAGTGCCTAACCTCTAAATTTGACCAATATATAAAAATAAAGAATATTGATTTTTTTCCTTTCAATGGCTCATTATAGATGACTTCTTGGATGTTTTCCTAAATACATGATGTACTATATTAACTTTTTCATGAATTTGAATGTCAGTTATTGGAATTGGTGCATCGTCTTTCTCTTGATGTCCATTGAATGCTTTTTTTAACCTTTAATATGGATAATTATATTGTGAAAATCTTCGATGGTGCATATATATTTCATCCTTCCGTGTTTCAATTGATGAGTTGTAGTGTTTTCTCCACATATAGGACATGCTTTATGTCCCTTGACATTGTACCTTGACAAATTATCGTAAGCTGAGAAGTAACTAATGGAGCAAAATAACATTACTGTTACCAATGAGGAGCTTTGGTAAATCTTGAAGTTAATGGTTTTGATGATGCTACAAGAAGTTTAACTTGAAGAAAATATTAGAAATTATTTTAAAAGCACTTTATAGAATACAAATGTATTAGGAATGTCTTTAAATATGTAAAACTCGTATTTTTGGTACTGTTACGTATTTAATCGATATTAAGAGCAATAATCGATTATCCTGAGCTTTTCTGAAAAACCATGTTGGTCTGGAATATTCGATTATCACTCCCAATAATCGATTATCACAGGTCTGTTTTGAAAAATGCCCAAGTTATTTTGAAAAACCTGTAACGGACTTGAATAATCGATTATCACTTACAATAATTGATTATTACTAGCAGTTGCGACCTGCCCTTTTATATTCTCATTAGCTGCCTATAAATAGGTCTTTCGAGAACTTCAAAAAATAACTTTTGAACTAAGAGCTTTTATAGAAAACAGTTTGTCTGAGGAAGTTCTCAAAAGCTAGTTCAATTCCCTTGCTTGGTCTCGTGAATAGGAGAATCTCGTGTTTCGTGTGTCGATAGTCAGAGCGGTTCTCTTCGAGTTGGTAAGGTGTTTTGCCTGGTTTCGTGAATAGGAGAAGCTCGTGTTTCGTTTGTCGAAAGTCGGAGTTGTTCTCTTCGAGTTGACAAAGTAGTTCTCTTCCGGTTTATTTGTCAAAGGAAGATTCTTTTATCTCTTATTTTCATTCACTTATTGTAAAACTATGAAACTATTTTTAGTGAAACTGTTAATCACTTTTTATAGTGATTAACAACTGGACGCAGATTCTTTTGAATCAAACTAGTATAAAAATTATCTATGTGATTTTTCTACTCCCTACACTCTTTACTGTTTTATGCACATCAACTGTTTGATAAATTTTCTTTTAGAAAATTTATTTTTAAAACTGGCCATTTTAATTTAAAAAGTGACCGAACACGCTTTCCGCTAAACTTAATTTTTTATTCCGCTGCGCGACTCTATCACGGATACCGACTGTATTTTCTGACAATTGGTATTAGAGCTTGCTGTGATAGTTTTTCAAATTTTTCAAAAATGGGCAGTCATAACCAAGTTTATGTTGAGGGTACTTTTATTGATAGACCTCCTTTGTTTACGGGGAAATTTATGCGTTTTGGAAAATAAGAATGCAAATATTTTTAGAGTCAATTGATAGGGGTATTTGGGAAGTTGTTTTGAATGGTCCTTTTATTCCTACTGTAAATTTGAATGGTGTAGAGGAAGAAAGACCATATTTACAATGGACTGTTGAAGAAAATAGACGAGCCCAATTCGATATAAAGGCTCGCAATATAATATCCTCTGCTTTGGTATTAGATGAATTTTATAGGATTTCAGTGTGCAAAACGGCTCAGGAGATGTGGGAAGTTCTTCAAGTAACCCATGAAGGAACTGATGATGTGAAACGTGCTAGGAAGAACACCCTAATACAAGAGTATGAGATGTTCAGGATGCAACCAGGTGGAACCATCGCTGATGTGCAAAAACGCTTCACACATATCGTCAACCATCTTTTTGGTTTAGGTAAAAATTTTGACACTGACGAATTAAATGTTAAAATTTTGAAATCTTTGAACAGGACATGGCAGCCAAAGGTTACTGCGATAACTGAGTCTCAGGACTTAACGTCCATGTCCATGGAAAGTTGAGAGAGCACGAGCTCGAGGTGAATAAACTAAGTGTCGAGGAAGCCCAAGGAAAGAAGAAATCATTTCCCTTCAAAATTGAAAATTCAAAAGGCACGAGTTCAGAAAAGGATGAGGAATCTGAAGATGAAGACTCATACGACGAAAATATGATTCACATGTTTAAAAAATTCAACAAGTTCATGAAATCGAAAGGCAAGAAACAAATTAAAAAGGATCAAAAGAAGAAACAACGATCTTCTTCAAATTACAAGTGTTATGGTTGCGGAGATAAAGGACACGTTAATGCGGATTGTCCAAACCTCAAAAAGGGTGAAGAAAAGAAGTCATTCAAGAAAAAGAATGTTTATATTGCTTGAAATGATAATGCATCAAGCACTTCTAGTTCAAGTGATTCTGTTGAAGAAGCAAACTTATGCTTGACAACTATAGTTGATGACACTACAAGCCAAGTAAGTTGTTCTAGCCTTGACACTAGTGAATTTGATGTACAAAAAGCTTTTCTTGAATTGCTTGATGAATCTAAAAAATTGAATGCTGCTCATAAAAATTTGAAAAAGGAACTTAAAGAATTGAAAATTAAATATGAGAAGGCATTAGATGAGGAAGTAATTTTGAGAAATAAAATTTGCAACTTAGAAATGAAAAATCTTCAAATGTTGAACATCCTATTGAATGTCTTTCATGTAAGAGTCATATGCTTGATATTGATATTCTTGAAAATCTTCTAGAAGTTGCAACTAGAAATAATAATGCTAAAATGTCTACACCTGTTAAAAAGGATTTTAAAAACAAAAGGGTTTTTAAAAGTAAGAAGTCCAAAGTAAAAAGAACTCATAGAGTTTGGGTTGAGAAGGGGACTTTTGTGAAAAACAAGGTGCATGATGTTTGTTGTTTTTACTGTATGAAACATGGTCATACATCTAACAAATGTAGAATTAAACATTTTGGAGTTCCAAATGGGAAATATGCTTGGATTCTTGTTATAAAGTAATATGTCTCTAACCTCAAAGGACCCAAATGAGATTATGGGTATCAAAACTATACTGTTTTTACTTTGCAGGTTAAGTTTTCAAGAGGATAAGAGAGCTCTATGGTATTCTGCTCTTTGAATTGATGCTACAAGCCAGGAAGTAACTCCATCAAGTGGTATCCAAAGCCTTGGTTCGAGCACCAAGCGATTGAGCTAAGTGATTGTCTGAACTATGTTGTTGCATTTTTTTTGTTTCTCTTGTTTTTACTTGTTCTTCCATTATTTAATTATTGTTATATTCATTTCTGGTTGGGCAAATGATATGTCCATCACTGTTTCATTCATCCTATGGTGTATTCTTGTCTGTTTACTTAATCAGTGAAATTTATCTATTTAAGACATCCATGTGCTAAAATTCATTCCTGTCATGTAAAGTCATATGCATTGTTATTTTAGTGCTATTTAAGACATCCATGTGCTAAAATTCATTCCTGTCATGTAAAGTCATATGCATTGTTATTTTAGTGCTTTGCTATTAATTGTCAATTGAATCTGTGTTTAACTGGCTTAGTTTTCAATTTCATGAGTACTTTAAAGTTACCTTTGGTGTAATCTCTGTCCAGCATAAAAAACTATGAAAGATTCATTTGAACGAGCTGGCTAATAGTTTTCTATCGACATTTTTGGATGATTAAGACTTTTGATGATTAAATTATCAATTCTGTTTCGAAGTTGTTTCTGTGAAGATTTTTTTTTAAGTTCAAATGCATACCATATGAGCTATGATTAAACACATCGAGAGCTTGGATGCAATAAATGAATTGATCAAACTTGCATAATTTTCATGTAAATTATTTGGTTTAAAATTTGTTGAAAGATAAAATCTGTATCAGGTTTTGTGTTTGAATTTTTGTATTTGTTGTTTTAATATGCACAACTGAATTCATGGGGTTGAACATATAGGGATATGAGAGTACATGAATCATAGTTGTTGTTTGGGAAGTTGAAATTTGTGTTGTTAAATTAGTTTTTTTTTAACTGATTGTGCTAGCTGAAATGGTTTCCTGTTAACCGTGGAGCAGCTGTGATCACATCCAGTTAAGCTACTTTTTCATTCATTTTAGTTTATAAGTTGGTTGCAAAATCATTGATTTGTTATTCGTTTGAAAAATGACTACTGGTTTCAATGAATTAATTAAATTTGTTAAAAGCTGAATTTGAATTGCTAATAATTATTGAAACTAGTTTGAAATTGTAAATACTAATTTGAACTGGTTTGTAAGCATCTCTGCATTGTTTTGGATTGAACAGATCTCAAAATATTTTTCAGAATTTGTTTTTGAGTTTAAGAAAAAAAAAATTCATCTTATGACATGATCTTATGATACTTGGTACCCATTTGAGGGGTAGATATATGAGGCTGTTAGATATCTTATTATTTAAACCTTAATTTTTTCATCATGTATTTGCCTCACATTTTATAAAATTTCAAATTTTATAAATTGCATCTATCTTTTGTTGAGAGTGAGAGCCATTTAAGGGGTGTCTTGATTCTATGAACTTAGAAGAGAGTTAGGAGTGTAAGATATGTATTAGACTTAAGATTTTTGAAAATTTTCACATTTTTTGTAAGCATAGCGCTTTTAATCGATTATCACACGAGCATAATCGATTATTTTTGACTTTGGCAAAAGCATCTAATCACAGATAATCGATTATCCCATAGAATAATCGATTATCCTTATTCAAACCCAAAACTGGACACCCATGAGCAGATAATCAATTATCTTCATCAATAATCGATTATCATACAATTTCTGGGAAGTAATTTCTGAACTGATACAGGTCCTTCTCAAATGCCTTCATCCTCCACTCACCATGGAAGAACATTTTGCTAACTTGTCTAAACAATTGGAGGATATGAGTCTTTCCTAGAGAGCTCACTTTGATCAAATTTATGAGTGGCAGCAAGCTCATGATGATTATGTGATTAATCAATTTCGTAACATTGATGTTCGCCTTAGCAACATTGAAATTCACCTCAATATTCAACCACCTAAGAGATCCCCTAGCCCTGAATTTTAGAGTTAGGAATCTAAGATCGTGTGCTTTGTTGTTTAATTTTTGTTTTTACTTCTATGTTATATTTCTGTCCTTTATGTTTCTCCTTATGCTGTTAATGAAATCTTTCCTCCTATGAATAAAATGATATCTCAGTTTTATGCATACATTGTTCAATTGAGGGGGAGATCATATTAAGGGGGAAATTTTTACATTGATCTTTTTGCTTATGATAAAAAAGGAGGAGAAGTACATTTTTAGGGGGAGAAGTATAATATAAGATGGTACAGGTATTGCTAATCTTTTTGTTGTCTGTTAGCTTGTATGTTTTTGCAGGAATGCCAAAGTTGCTTTTAAAACATGTATTTTTTATCATCATCAGAAGGGGGGAGATTGTTACCAATGAGGAGCATTGGTAAATCTTCAAGTTAAAGGTTTTGATGATGCTACAAGAAGTTTAACTTGAAGAAAATATTAGAAATTATTTTAAAAGCACTTTATAGAATACAAATGTATTAGGAATTTCTTTAAATATGTAAAACTCGTATTTTTGGTACTGTTACGTATTTAATCGATTATTAAGAGCAATAATCGATTATCGTGAACTTTTCTGAAAAACCATCTTGCTTTGGAATATTTGATTATCACTCCCAATAATCGATTATCACAGGTCTGTTTTGAAAAATGTCTAAGTTATTTGGAAAAACCTGTAACGGACTTGAATAATCGATTATCACTTACAATAATCGATTATTAGTGGCAGTTGCGACCTGACCTTTCATATTCTGATTAGTTGCCTATAAATAGGTCTTTTGAGAACTTCAGAAAAGAACTTTTGAACTAAGAGCTTTTGTAAAATACAGTTTGTCTGAGGAAGTTCTCAAAAGCTAGTTTAGTTCCCTTACCTGGTCTCATGAATAGGAGAACCTCGTGTTTCGTGTGTCGATAGTCGGAGCGTTCTCTTTGAGTTGGTAAGGTGCTTTACCTGGTCTCGTGAATAGGAGAAGCTCGCGTTTCGTTTTTTGAAAGTCGGAGCGGTTGTCTTCGAGTTGGGAAAGTGTACTTTGTATGGTCTTGTGAATAGGAGAAGCTCGCGTTTCCTTTGTCGAAAGTCGGAGCGGTTCTCTTCGAGTTGACAAAGTAGTTCTCTTCCGATTCGTTTGTCGAAGGAAGATTCTTTTATCTCTTATTTTCATTCACTTATTGTAAAACTGTGAAACTGTTTTTAGTGAAACTGTTAATCACTTTTTATAGTGATTAACAGCTGGACGTAGATTCATTTGAATCGAACCAGTATAAAAATTATCTGTGTGATATTTCTACTCCCTACACTCTTTACTGTTTTATGCACATCAACTGTTTGATAAATTTTCTTTTAGAAAATTTATTTTTAAAACTGACCATTTTAATTTAAAAAGTGACCGAACACGCTTTCTGCTAAACTTAATTTTTTATTCCGCTGCGCGACTCTGTCACGGATACCGATTGTATTTTCCGACAATTACATGCATAACAAAAGTTTTAAAAGCAAAGACATCAAATATTTCAACCCCATTAACCCACAACAACTTCAAGTCCACAAATAGATTCCAGACTACCTTGGACCAGATATTCTCATAAACAACATCATGTACTTTTTCTTGATGCACAATCCAAGAGATAAGTTGTAAATTATCAACATAACAAGCCAATAATTGTGGTTGGTACTTAAATTACCAAATGGATTCATTCTATCGGTAGCTAAATCAAATCAAAGATTTCTACATTCTTGACCAAATTAGGGGAATTCAAGATCTATATTTTCAATTGTATTGAATCAGCTAGATGACAAAGGAGTATGTTAGTTGTTATCTCATGTGCATGGCATCTAAGGTTTTTAGTGTCTTGGATTGAAAAATAAACGCTTAAGTCAATGCACGATTGGAAGGTGTCAAACTACTTTCAAAGCAGAGTCCTTCTTTTCTATCTGACCATTATCTTCACTGTTGTTTTTTGGCTTATACCGTGATATCCCATATTTTTCACATTTTTTCAAACTTTTGAATTCCTTCATGTATAATATGCAATCATTAGAACATGCATGTTTCATTTTATACTCAATACCCATCAAACATAATTGTCTTCACATCATAATTATGAGTGGGTAATGTATTTCCATATGGAAGCACTTCAATTAACAAAGCTAACAATTCTATGAAACTTTTATCGTGAAGTTGCGAGAAAACACTTAGAGGAATAAGTATGATGTACATAATACTTGTGAGTTAGTTATGCTTTATCCATAAACGCAATTCCTTGAGGATCGTTTACAAAACTAACTCAACATTCTTCAAAAGATATTTGAGCAGTAAGACCTTGATGACGTAAATGCTAGTTGAAAACTTAAAGCTAACTTAAGCTTTAAGAATGATTGCCTTTATCAAGAGTTGTTCGTTTATTATAAAGACTACAACACACAAACAATTTTTATATTGGTTCACTTGTTAGAGCTACGTCCAGTTCTCCTCTAAGTTAACTTAGAGGGTTTCACTAAATATTCAATGAAGTACAAATGAGTGTTTTAAACCACTCCTTGTGTTCCTAGTCCTATTGAGTAACCATTGTCACTTCTGACTAGTTGAGTCTGACTCACTCCTGATTGCATAGTATTATTCACCACTCCTGGTATCGCTAGACCCTTCTAGTATCCTTTGTGATACATCGTCTAGTTGAGTATTACCCACTCCTGGTTGTGAAGTATTTTTCATCACTCCTGGTATCACTAATCAGGGAATAACATCCAACTACCTTAGACCAATTGAGTACTATCACCACTACTGGTTTCTCAGTCAACGAGTAGTTGTTAATTACCCTTGATTGGTTGAGTATTCGCATCACTCCTAGTATCTTCAATCAGCGAATAACCTTTTGTTACCCTAAATTAAATGAGTATTCACATCACTCCTTATTTCCCTATGCAGCTAATACCTCCTAGTTGAGTTTCACCCCTCATGTTTATGTAGTATTCTTCACTACTCTTGGTATCCTTAGTCAGCGAATAACCTTCAATAACTCTATAGTAGTTGAGCATTCACATCACTCCTTCTATCCTCAGTCAGTAAATAACCTTATGTTACCCTAGACTGGATGAGTATCCTCACCACTCTTAGTTACCCTAGGTATTTTTGGTATCCATTAATATCGCCTAGTTGAGTACTCACACTACTCCTCGTACTAGACAACCTTGCCTAGATTTCCTTAACTCTCGAGAGTCAAGTTGTGAGTGTTTTCATTCTCTCAAGAATTGCAATCAACAATTGCTTACAAGTCATTTAGATTATTACTCTCGTAGAGAGAATGTGATTATAATAAAAAAATAATGTAAACACTCGTAGGTATTTCTCTCTTCACTTTTTTCTCTCATCTTACAAAGGTAAGCAAATAATACAATGAAGCTCAAGAATGTTACTTGACTTTTCTTTTTCTCTCTTCTCTTTTCCTTACAAAGGTGAGTAGATATTACAATAAGACTCGAGAGAATTTCTCAGTGTTTCACTCGATTACTCTCTTCTTTCTTCAAGTGGATGTTCTGATGAAGGTGAAGGTAAACTTGCAGAAGAGGGTCAATAAGAACGTAGTGAAGTAAAAGAACATGGTGATGAAGATGCTGAAGTTGGAGATGTTGGTGAACCTGGTCATGAGACAGAAGATGCTGAACCTGGTGAAGTTGGGGAAGTTGGTGAAGTTGGAGAATATGGTGATGGTGAACCTGGTCATGAGACAGAAGATGTTGAACCTAGTGAAGTTGGGGAAGTTGGTGAAGTTGGAGAATATGGTGATGGTGAACCTGGTCATGAGACAAAAGATGCTGAACCTGGTGAGGTTGGGGAAGTTGGTGAAGTTGGAGAATATGGTGATGGTGCTGAAGATTCTGAAGTTGGAGATGTACATGATGAAGGTGCTGTAGTTGAAGAGGATGTACATGATGATGTTGGTTGTGGTGAAGGGATGTGCCGGATGATGTAGGTGGTGGTGAAGAAATGTGCAGGATGATGTAGGTGGTGGTGAAGAAAATGTGCAAGAGGAGTTTGATGTTAGTAGTTGGATAGAGTCTGATGAAGAGGCTTTGGTTAGTGAAGATGATTTGGTGGATGTTGGTGTGCATGCAAATGAACAACTTGAAGACCAAGACTACGAAGGTAGTGTGTTTGTTGAAATGGGTAGAGGAAGTGGAAGTACTACCTTAAATTTGCATGCACAATCTAGGGCCTTATCTGATATTGAGTGGGAATCTGATAGCTATCGCAGTATTTATGCAAGTGATGACTCAAATGATGAAACACCCCGAAATGGAGATTTTGGGATCTTCTCAGAGCCCGTTACTATGAAAGAATATAAATGGCAACTGGGGACATACTTCCCTGAAAAAAAAGATTTCACTGATGCAATTAGAACTTATGGAGTACATAATGGTAGGAAGTTGAAGATTTGTAAAAATGACAACAGAAGAATATGTGTTAAATGTTGTGGATCACAAGGCAAATGTCCATGGTACGCATATTGTGCCTATAGGAGTACCCAAAGTACATGGCAACTAAGGAAGATCATAGATAGACATACATGTAGTAAGGAATTCAACATTGGTCTAGTTACCTCCAAATGGTTAAGTGGCAAATTAGAGAAGAGCATGAAAGCAAATCCAGATATAAATCTGAAAAATCTACACACTAAGTTTTGTAAGAAATGGAACATTGGTGTGTCTAGGTCTACAACAACCAAGGCAAAAGCAATGGCAACCACCAACATTAATGGTTGTTTCAAACAACAATATGAAAGACTGTATAATTATGCACCAGAATTACTGAGATCAAACCCTGACTCAACAGTGAAAGTGAAAGTAGAACGAAATAAGGATAAGGCTATATTCAACAGAATGTATGTGTGTTTAAAAGCATGCAAGGACAGTTTTGTCTCATCTAGGCCTATTATACATTTGGATGGATGTTTTTTAAAAGGCAAATATGGAGGTGAGCTTTTAACTGTTGTTGCAAGAGATGGTAATGACCAGATGTGTCCATTGGCATATGCTATTGTTGAAGTAGAGAATAAGGAAACATGGACTTGGTTTTTAGAATGGTTAATTGATGATCTTGGAGGAGGGGGATTGTGTTCAAGGTATACCTTTGTGTCAGATCAACAGAAAGTAAGTAAATGTCTACCTTTCCTTCATTGCTTTGTTGAGCATGCCAATTTAAGACTCATACTTACATTCAATACTATCATAGAGACTTTTTCCAGCTATACAACAACTTTTGCCTGGTGTCGACCAACGTTTCTGTGTAAGGCACATTTATGCAAATTTTAGGAAGAAATTTCTTGGCATAAATCTGAGACAATTACAAGGCAGCGGCAACTACACACCCCCAAGCATGGGAATCAATCATTAGACAAATGAAGGATGTCAACGAAGATGCCTTTAAAAACTTGATAGCTATTCCACCAAGGTAAGTACCACTAGTACAAAAACAGCGTATAACGTCACGCGTTTAACGTCGAACCACTCAATAGCCAACATTAAAAATGACTAGTGGCATTTTTGTAAATAAATGCAATTATTAAACGTCGTTTAGAATTGTAATTCGACGTAAAAGAATATAAAGTGTCGAATGCCTCATCATTAGACGTTAAAAGGTTAGTGAATTAAAACAAAATTGAGCGGGAGTTTGAAAATTCATTCACTTTATCTTAGCGCGTAGTACCTCTTTCTCTACTCAAACTTTTTTTGAACGAAGTTTGACGACCATCACATGTAATCTTTCTTTCTTTTGATACAAATGCATATTAATTAACTACTTTGGGTATGATTTTTATTTGTTTTCACCTATTATTTTCGTGTTCTTGTCCTTCATATGCGCATTCTGCTTTCTCTCTCGCTGGAGGCAACACTTTATTCCGATGAACCCAGGTTAGTTTTCGTTTTCGTTTTCATTTTTGTTTTCGTTTTGAATAACTTATTTGTTGATAACTTGTTTGTTATTTTTTTTGTTGAACTTGTTTGTTGTTGTTGTTGTTTGATTGAACTTATTTGTTATTATTGTTTGATTGAAGTTGTTGTTTGATTGAACTTCTTTGTTGTTTGTTATTGTTCTTGGATTGATCCTATATTACTGTTCATAGTTCATGCTTTATAAAATACGAAAAACTGAAAATTGTTTTTTTTTTTCTGCTTTTCAGGTCTCGTAGAGCTGTAAAAAAAGATCACAAATAATTAAAAAAATATAAAAAATTGATTAACGTCGTATATTGACAAAATTCGACATTAAATTAACGTCGTATATTGACAAAATTAGACGTTAAATTAACGTCGTATATTGACAAAAATCGACGTTAAATTAACGTCGAATTTAAAAAATTCGACGTAAATTTAACGTCTCCCGCTATGATGTCATTCTTGAATTCGACGTGAAAGGCCAAAAATATTCGACGTTATAGGCTATTTTTGTACTAGTGTACATTTGAAGCTATTTCATATTAATTCAATGTTTCTTTCTTTTCCAAATACTTAACTTTAACGTGTTGCAGATTTTGGTCTAGGTCAAGATTTTCAGGAAAACCTGCATGTGACACACTTATGAATGACATATCTAAAGCTTTTAACAACGTCATTTTAGATACAAGGGGAAAACCAATCATAACAATGTCGAAAGAGATTCATAGCTACCTAATGAAGAGGTGGGCATCCAATAGAGAGAAGATAACTAAGTTTGATGGTGCCATTTGCCCCAAAATTCACAAGAGACTACAGAAGGAGCTACAGAAGACACAATATTGGATACCTAAGTAAGTAAACTTAACAATGAGTTACTCATTTTCCATTTTACTGTTTCGATTTTGTTAATACTCATTTTTTATGCTTTGGCAGTTGATCAGGGTTGCAAGTATTTGAGATCTGCCATACATCCAATATTGCTGAAAAGTTTGTGGTTGATGTAGAGAAAAGATATTGTAGCAGCAAGAAGTGGACTGTCACAGGGATCCCTTGCTACCATGCACTCACAGCCATGAGGTTTTTAAACATCAATCCAGAAGACTACATGCCAAATTGGTTTAGAACCTCCACTTATGAAGAAACTTAGATTAATGGACCTGAGTTATGGCAAAGGACATCATATCCTGATATTTTGCCTCCTCCGAATATGGTTTTGCCAGGTAGACCAAGAAAAAAAGAAGAAGACTAGAGAGTTGGGAGCAAAAGAGGGATGATACACAACTTGGACAAGCCCGAATCCCAAAGAGATGTGGCATTTATAGACAACTAGGGCATAGAAGACCTAATTGCCCTCAAGCAAGTCAAGAACAACACCAACAAACTACATCAGACCCCACTCAAGCAAGTGAACAACAAGACCACCAACCTACACCACACCCCACTCAAGGAAGTCAGATTACTGAAGATCACACTAAAACACCACTTTAGATATTGTTGACATTTCTGTTGTATTTTGGATATGTACTTTAAACTTTAAGTACTTAATCTGTGATGTATTTTGTTAAGTACTTAATCTGTGATGTATTTGGATATGTATTTTTCACTTAATGACTTTAACATTTTGGATAATCTGTTATGTGTTTGGATATGTATTTTGCACTTAATGACTTTAACATTTTGGATAATCTGTGATGTATTTTGTTAAGTGATGTTTAATCATCAATATCATATTATTTTAGGTTTTTGATCTCATATTGTCATAGGCATATTACTTTGCCTTGTCTGATATCAAAGTTGATGACATATAATGTCTCATATTCTATTTTCATTTACCAGTTCATGAAAGCAGAATCTCATTTCATCAATATCACAAACACTTGAAGAATAACACAAACACTCTGATACCAGTAACACCTTCATTAAGTACAACTTCTTCATTACAACTAGATTCTTGATTACAATCACATTCTTCATTAAGTAACAAAATTAAAACAAAAGACATACAAAGATGATGTTAATAAACCCCATCAAACATAAAAACCTAAAAACACCTTCTCCCTTTTCTGATAAACCAAAAGTGATTTTTCCAAAGTAATAATCTTTCTCTTTTGCCATCCAATTGTACTATCCCTTTCATCTATATAATCTTCAGTGCACCATTCGAAGTAATTACATCCTCGCACTTCTTTGTTTTGACTCCGCTGTTCCAAACATCCAACCAAAACCATGTCAAGATACACCAAACTAATGTACCCCAAAATAAAAACACAACAAAGATATGTTACCTTATAATTAGGGCAGCCCCAAAAATGTCTGCCCTCATTCTTAGCAGTTTTTGCGACTCTTAACACGACAACCTCTCCACAATAGCACACATTTCAGTAATCTTTAAATGAATGACCACCTTAATCGCTTTTGTACTCAATGTTTAACTCTATCCCATTCAAGAAGATTCATTTTCTTTAGTTTATTGTACATATCAATTTTAAACAACATATCCTAAATTTCACGAAATTTTGTCACCATTTCGCATTGCTATTCAAGTTACACAAAATGAAAGCGATCTAAATCATAATCAAATATGCACCTGAAGATCAATACAAAACATAGTTAGCAAATATTCATAAATTTTAAGGCATGTATATAAAAAATATATGTACTAATAAATTAAGAAAAAGTGATTAATCATCTTAAGTTGTCTAACAAGACAATTCAATATTCAATACTTATAAATGGTTAATATTGCCTCCTCTTATATTAATTTAAAAAAAATACATTTCTTCAAGAATCTTAGAGACAGTAAATAATTTTTGTATTAAATCTTAAATGAAAAACTAAGGCTAACTCAATACAACAATATATTTAAGCATGCAATTAGTTACATATCTAACATACTAGAAAATTATAGGCTCATATTAAAAATAAATTTTCAAGATAATAATAGGAACCTGGGAGCATCAAAGGCGAGTAACAATGGAGAATGATGCAAAAGTACCCGTGTTTTAGAGAGCTATGGCGACAGGACATTCAATTAAAAGTTACTCAGATGATCTAGGAAATTCTTTCAACATTAATATAACATTTCAAGTGAGGTACACCACCACATACAATTACTTTTTTATCTTTACATCTTAACAAAAGTATAACAAATATATTCAGCTTAGGCATCATATTCATCTTTGCTCCTAAACATGATACTCATCTCAGACATCATATTCATTTATGCTCCTAAACCATCAATAACACAAAGTAAAGCAGCAATGAACACAGTAAGACGATGAGAATCGCAAGCACAAAAACGCAAAAAAGAAACAACTTGAGTCGTGCTCACCATGGTAGCTGAGACGACAAATGACCCAAGCAACATGGAAAAACACGCACGAAGCAACACAGTGAGAAATGAAAGGTGTGGTAGCGAAGTGAGCGTGGTGTTCAAAGCGGTAGGGAGTTGACACAATGACAGTAACACTGCTTTGCATAGTTGAAAGGAAGAAGAAAACTGTATAAGTGGTACCTCTGTATATTTTGCAAAATTTTAACCCTAGAAAGACATATGACCTCGATTATTTAAATAATCAAAGCAATAGCTAATCTATGGCATCAATTATTCGTTAATGCGAAGCCTAAAGGTTGGTAATAAAATAAAAAAAATTATAAATTTCAGTGACAATTTTGAAATTTTAATCAACATTTTGACCTGAGTTGTTCAGAAAATTGAAGTAGAAAATGCATATTGCATTGGTTATTTTAAATAAACGATGGCATATGTCCTGTTGAGAAAAAAAAAGTCGTATCTTACCTTTGCTAAGCTATAATCGACTTTGGTCGAGTTGTATCTGATCTTGGATGAGTTGTATCCGACCTTGGTCGAGCCACATTAGATCCATCTTTACCTAGATATATCAGAGTGGAAATTTTGAAATTTTAATTACCTTTAGGCCTCGATTGTCCATAAAACTGAGGTTGAAAGAAGGTATGGCTTTCACCTGAAGTCATATGTCCACTTTAGAAAATATAAAAAAAAAAAATAACGAGATTTTTAAAAAATTTTGAAAATTTTGACTCACCTTTCAGCCTTAGATCTCTGTTAATTGAGATCTCTATTAATTGATACTAAAAGAATTATATGATTTTGATTCATTTGCAATCGATGTCATATATCTTATTTAGATTAATAAATTTCAAAAATTGCGATTTTTAAAAACTTTTGAAAATTTTGACTGACCTTTTAACC